>JANSVA010048620.1:0-13127 GCA_025504915.1 Erythroxylum reticulatum | reverse complement strand
TTATTATTAGTAATAAAAATATTTATTTTTATTTTAAAAACAACAATTAAAAATTCACAATAATTATAAAAGTTGAAGTAAATAAAATAACTAATTACAGATTTTTTGAAAAAAAGAGGGGGAAAGAAGGGGCGGGAGTGAGGTAGGAAGAGTTTAAAATTTTTTGAAAATTTAACAAAAAAGTCATTATGTTTTTTTAAATTTTCGGTATCGGCCGATATTTAGTCGGTATTTTGAATACCAGCCGGTAGACCTGGTACAACTGACCCCCAATTTTTTATCGATATTGATCCGATATGGTATCTACCGGTATCCAAAACACTGAGTTTATCCCTCCCACTGATGACTTAAAATTAGAAATAGAATTGGAATTAGAATCGACATCTCTTATTTAATCTCGATTCAACGGTACTATCACTCCCATCGTATTCTTCATTTCATAACTTAATATTTCAAAGGCCTGGTGAGAATGTTGACTACTTGTTCTTCAGACTTGCAATATACCAACTCAATCTGTCTTTTCTTAGCCGTTTTTTGTGTGTCTATATGCTTGCTTCTCTTATGTGTGATTGGGTTCTTGGACAAGTGGATTGCTGAAATATTATCAACAAAAATCTTCATAAGCACTATTGGAAACATAATTTGTCTCAATAAATTGCATAGGCAAATTGCTTGACACATGCTTAAGGCTACAACTATGTATTCAGCTTTACAAGTTCAAAATGCAACAATAGATTGTTTATTTGATGACCATGAAAAAGTTATGGTCCCAAAATTGAAACAATATTCAGAAGTGCTTCTATAATCATTAAGATGTCCACCCCAATCACTATCTGAATAGCCTACAAGAGCATAATTATTTGATGAGGAATAAAATAAACCATGATCATAGGTCCCTTTTTATATATCTAATGATTCTTTTGGCAACTTGCATATGGGACTGACGTGGAGATTCTAAAAACTTTCTAATTAGACCAACTCTATACATAATATCAAGCGTTACACCAGTGAGATATCTTAGAGTTTTAACAATCTAGGGAAATAAGTTGCATCAACATATGCTTCATCACCTTCTTTGGATAATTTTGTCCCAACCACCACAGGAGGTCTTACAGGATTGCAATCACGCATACAAAATTTCTTCAAAGTCTTTATAACATATCTCTTTTGAGATATGAAAATTCCATCTTCTCTTTGAACTATTTCAATAACAAAAAAGGATGACATTAAGCCAAGATCATTTCAAACTTAAGCATCATAGACTTCTTAAAGTTTTCAATCATCTTGTTATTATTTCCAGTAAATATTAAATCATCAATATAGAGGCATAGTAATAATAAATCACCAGAATCATTAGCTTTTACATACAAAGCATACTCGGAAGGGCACCTTTGAAATCTGATGTTGTGAAAGAAGGAATCAATATATTTGTTCCATACCTGAGGTGCTCGTTTCAATCTATACAATACTTTCTTCAATTTATACACTTTATGTTCATTGCCCATCTTTACAAAACCTAGTAATTGTTTGACAAATACTTCTTCTTTGAGTGGGCCACTAAGAAATGTGGATTTAACATCCATTTGATGAATTTTCCAGCAATTTTGTGCAACTAAAGCAATTATGAGTCTAGTAGTTTCAATCTTAACAATTGGAAAAAAATGCCTCATTATAATCATAACTATGTTATTGTTCAAAGCCCTTTGCCATCAATCTTGCTTTATGCCTCTCCACTTCACCATTTGATTGTACTTTTGTCTTAAAACCCATTTGACATCAATAGCCTTGTGACCCTGTAGAAGGGTAGTAAGTTCCCACGTATTATTCCTTTCGATTGCCTATAATTCTTCATTCATAGCATTCACCCACTTGGGTTCTTGAATTACTTCCTCCAATTTCACAGGTTTACAATATGCAAACATAGTAAAGTGTACCAAATCTCCATCATCATTAATAACATTGTTAGACATTACCTCAAAATCTTGCAGCATGATAGATTATTGGTGATGCCTCATTGGTCTTTCCGCTTATAACATAATGACTTCATCATTTAATAGAGCTACTTCATTTACAACAGGAACATGATAGGCTTCTTCTTCCAGAGTATGAATATGACATATTTGAGGATTATTGTCCTTATCATCATCATCATCACTTAATTTGAAATCCCGTAGTGAAGTGGGGTCTGGAGAGGTCTGATAGTATGTAGCCTTATCCCTACATAGTAGAGAGACTGTTTCCGGTAGACCCACATGCAAATGAGACAATATAAGATTGATGTAAGTTACAGAGAAAAGGTAAAACTAACCCGAAAAATTTCTATGTAATTAAAATTACAATAAATACATAATAATAAAGATATAAATACAAAATAATAACAATCAAATAATAATAATAATAATGATAAAACTGAAACCAATAATAAACTCAATAAAAGGATAATAATAATAATAATAATAATAATAATAATAATAATAATAACAACAACAAACGCGAAGGACGCCTCTACTAGTGAGGCATGCAAAGTGACAACAAAAATTATAGAGTTTGTTGTATAAAAACATGTTATTAAAAAAAATTGAAGCTTGTCTTATAAAAGAGGACACGCTAGACAGAAGGTGTAAGGCAGTAACAGGAAACAAAAAAGACTGATGTAAGAAGAGTATAACAAATAAACAAGCTTCAATCTATATTAAACTGGGCGGTGCAGTGTTAGTAGTATTCCCAATAAAGGTAAGTGTAGATTTAACAAATTTTCAGTATCAGAAAAGCTTTTGTTTCTGTAGAGGGTTAATAAAGGCCTCTTAAACACAATTGCCCTTTCTCTCTCTCCCTCTCTCTCTCTCTCCATCTAAAACTACACCCTGCTGTTGTCTATGGAAGGAACTCCAAAACCAAACTTACCTTGTACTAACCAAGTCTATCCTTCAAAAGTAATAATACTTATGTTGTTACTAAGCAAGTCTAGCCTTCAAAAGTAATAATACTTATGTTGTTACCCGCAACTAACAAATTCCATCTAGCGAATACAATCTAAATTATCTGAATATGTTAGAAACGTGGGACGTTGATTTACCAGAAGCAAAGCATACAAGAAAGATAAAGCACCCTCCTGATCCATATTCCAATTACAAGCTTCATTTTTGGCAAAATTCACATCCTTACTCATGTTCACATTTTTTGTTGTCAAATTGAACAATTTGTATCCACTATATGTGTATAGCCAACAATAATTGTCTTCTCTCCTCTATTTGTTCTTGTTTGTTCAGGCACGTGAGCATAGGCAATGGAACCAAACACCTGCAATTGCTTTACACTTGGCTTATAGCCACTCAATGCTTCGGCGAGGGTGATACTTCGAAACCTCATTGTTCGAGTTCTATTTAACAAGTAAACAGAACATGAGATAGCTTCACCCTAGAAAGAATTAGGAATACCTTTGGGATTTAACGTGCTCCTCACCATATCCATTATAGACCTATTCTTTTTCTCTACCATCCCGTTATGTTGTGGAGAATAAGGAAATGTGACTTCATGCTTGATTCCATATTCATCATAATACTCTTTGAATTTATTAAAAGTATACTCACCAACACTGTCAGTTTGCAAAATTTCAATACAAATCATGCTATGTCTTTTAACATAAGCCTTAAATTTCTTAAAGTCACCAAAAACTTAAGATTTTTGTTGTAGAAAATAGTCCCAAATCTTTCTTGTAAAATGTTAATAAAGGTAAGAAAATACCTGTTATTTCCATTTGATGCCACACTCATTGGTTCACATATATCATAATGAACAAGTTGAAATGGTTGTGATGCATGTTGATTTTTTCTGTTATAAAGGGCAATATGCATTGTTTTCTGAGAGTATAAGCCTCATAAAAATTTTTAGGATGATGAATATGCAATCCTTTTACCATATTTGTTTGAGAAAGCAATTTCAGACTTTGAAAATTTAAATGACCAAAATGAAGGTGCCATAACCAAGATTCATCTTTTATAACAGCAGCAAGACAAGTGTAAGAATCTTTGATAATATCAACTTTAAGCATATGATTCTTAGTCAAGGAGCCTTAAGAATCAGTGTAACTTTTTTTTTATATCAAAAATGGAGAGTTAGTTGCCATATGAACTAAAGTCACATCCTTTTTCTATTAGTTGGCCCATACTGAGTAGATTATACTTCATATTCGACACATATAACACATCTAAAATGAACTTGTGATCTCCATTCTTTAATTTGATGAGAATTCTTCCTCTCTCTATGACTAATATAGTGCTTTCATATGCAAATCTTACTTTGGTTTGGACTTATTAATCCTAATCAACAAAGAGTTCTTTCTTTCCACACATCTGATTGGTGTACCTAATGTCAAGAAACCACATGTGGTAGTTTGTTGTCTCGTTGGTAGTTGTAACCATCAAGAGAGCATGGTTTCCATCGTCATCATCTTTTTGTGCACAATGAGCCATATGATTGATTTCTTTATTTCTGCACTCATTAGCATAATGCCCATATTTGTGACATGAGTAACATTCAATATCAGATTTATCATAGCTTCCTTTACCATGTCCACGACCTTGAACTCTATAATTCAAACTCTGTTAGCAGCTCAAATTTAATTTTTGATGTTCCTAATTTTGATTGCCTCTTCCTCTATGATTATTATTATAGCCACCACGACTGCCAATATTATTATGATGAACACCTTGTCCTCATCATCGTCCTCGTCCTCGTCCATGAGAACCACCAATCCTTTTTGTACTACCTTGCTCATCTTGGATGGAAACTTAACTTTTAAATGCATGCTTTATGGGCTTTTCAATATGCTTCTAATTCAAACGTTGTTCATGGGCTTCCAATGTGCTAGATAACTCATTAACTGTCATTTCAAATAAATTATGAGCTTCTTCGATTGCCACCACAATATGCTCAAATCGTGTTGTAAGTGATCAAAAAATTTTCTCCACTTTGTGCTTATCAGTGCACTCTTCTCCATAAATTTTCATTTGATTTGTCAAAACAAGAACTCGACTTATTTAGTCAGTGAATTTTTTCAGATGACTCCATTTGTAATAATTCATATTAATGTCTTAAAGTTTAGAGTCTCACTTTTGTTAACTTTGTCTATTCTTTTGAACGAAGTCATGAAAGTATCACACACTTGCTTTGCAGAAGTTGCATTAACTACCTTCTCAAATACTCTATCACTCACTCCTTGGTGGATAAAATATAAAGTCTTCTTATCTTTCTTTTTACCCTTGTGATAAGCAATCTATTGCACCTTAGTTGTACTCTCTGCCAGAACTGGAACTCCATTCTCCACTATTGTTAGCAATTCATGGTAGTCTAAAAGCACTCTCATTTGGGTGCTCCATCAATTATAATTTTTTCCATCTAAAATAGGAAATAAAAGTGGGATCGAGTCGTTTATGGCTATAGGCTCTGATAACAATGTTGTTTCAAGATAAGGAAGAAAAAAAATGTGGGGAAGATAAAAATTTGCACTTTTATTTCTCTGATTTTCACACGCATATTGCAGAGAATGCTACTAGTTTAAATAGACTTATGAGTAACCATAATCTCCTACTTTTATGGGATATAATAGAGACTTATTCAACAATGATATCAATCTAAACTAATCTCTTATTTCTATGGGATATAATAGAGACTTATTCAACAATGATATCAATATAAACTAACTAACCATAAATTTCTCCAATTGACTACCTAAAATTAGAAATAAAATCAGAATTAGAATTAACAATTCGCTATCCATTGGAGTTATTGTACTTACCTTATGAAATATATGTGCAATAGCTTTTGGACCTTTTACTTAAAAGTCCACTTTTTTTATTTCATAAAACTAAACTTGGGATTAATATTTAATTGGTGTATAATGATCGAGGTGTTGATCCTTTGTATGTCCAACAACTCATAAAACCTCTAACCTTGATCTTTTACAAGGCCATTACTTTTCCTATCCAGGCATGTGTGAATTCCTACCCAACTTTAAACACCTCTTTTGTAGGTTCTCCTTATAACTCTTTCTCAAGGCCTTGATAATCTACAACCTTAATGTTTATGAGTGGGATGCCTTTTCTTGAGGAAATTCATATTGCACTTTCTTGGGATGGTAATGTTCTTTTTCACTTTCCACATTCATTAATATATTAGAAAGTTCATATTTATTTAGTAAGGTATCATAGTCTTAAGCATATAGAGTGATGGTCTGCCAAGTATAGCATTGAAGGTTGTGGGCCTTCCCATTACATGGAACTTCACCATTATTATGGTATGTCTTAAATGGATGTCCACTTTCAATGGGATTGACACCTTACCTTTTACTAAAGTTAGCCTCGCTTAAATCTTATTAAGAAGGTGTGTACAAGCCAGAGTTGAGTAGGAGATAAGTCCAAAGTGACAAATACATTATAAAATAGTATATTTATAAAGTTGTAGTTATCCACGAAGATAATCGTCCCTTTAAAGTTAGACATTACAACATTGATGATCATGGAATTATCATTTGGTTTATATAGGCATCCTTAATTAATCTCAAAACATATTTCCTCTTTCTTCTACCTTTTAAGTTTAGATTTGTGTAATGGACAATATTGCAATGAATTTTTAGAGACTTTTTGATTTGCGACTCACTCAACTTTAAGCCTCTTTCTACCTTCATATTGATTACATTAAAACAGGAGATTCAAAAGGAGACTATCCATACTGCAGATTAGCAGACCATATTGTAGTTGTACAATATCGCGCTTCTCTAACAATTGTGGGTCTTTATGCTAAAAATTATCCTAATTACCCTTTATAAGCAAGTCATTATCTTCCTTCTTTAGGTCCCCAAAGTCTTTAGTGTATTGATCATAATCCTTATGAAATGATAACATGTATATGTATTCTTCCTCCCTAACACTTGTGAGAAAGGCTTTAGGCTATGTTTAGTTGGAGGATTTATAATGAAATGGAATGGAATATAATATTATTCCATTATTTGGGAGGAGGTTTTATAATGAAATGGAATGGAATGGGATGAAAAAGGACAATTTCATATTATATTTCATTCCATCCTAAACAGTAAAAATGAAAAATCCCCAATTTAGGGAGTTTAAGATGGAATATAAAATGATAAATAACTTTACAGTATATTGCATTATAAACCCTTCATCCAAACAACATTTCACTATATTACATTATAAACCCTTTTATCCCTCCCAACCAACAATTTTCTAATATTACATCCATTTACGTTCTAATCCATTATAAATCATTCCATTCTATTCCGTTAAAAACTTTACATCTAACCAGACATAGCTTTAGGAAATCCAATATATATGTCCTTCTCTTGAACATAGTGCATGAGTCTCTTATAGATGCATTTAAGTGTGGCATGTCTATTTGACTAGGTTGTTTTTGACATTTATGCTTGCATCTATTGTTCCTTCTTTTATTGTTGGTTAGTTATAAGAATGCTTCATCACTACTTTTATTTTGTCAATCATGCCATTCGATGTAGAATGTGTAGCTTAATAAGATCCTCTACTTCTTCTAAACAAATAAAACTCCATTTCCTCTATTGTATCTCTTCAAAGTTATGAACCATATTTATTAACATGGATTTCTATATCAGTTTGTGTCTATATAAACCTTCCTCATTCACTATTGTAACTATGGTTCGAATAGATTTTGGGAAATAAGTTGCCTCAATACTGAATCTTCGTGTATAACATCATAAAGTTTCCTATACAATTTTACGTTGTTAAAAAGTGTTGTTGAATCCTTAAGTCTTTATTTATTACACACAAAATAGAATTCAAAACAAGACTTAAACTGTGAATCCAAATATAGACCTACGATGGATAGCCTAATAACGATCCCTTGATGTACTAATCAGTCCAGATAATAAATCTATGCATTTTATTGTATCTAAAGTTTTGTATAAGTCTTTGATCTCCTTGTTGGGCACTAGGTAAATGGTCGGGTAAGTCAAGCCATTGCCCAAGAATTTGAACTTAAGGCTAGTAGCTCATTTATATTTGTTGATGTGACAGGCTTATTGCAATTTAGATTTTATTGATCCGCTTAAGACATAATTAATTGTATTGCGATATAGTGTTGCCTTTTGGAGTCTTGATCCTCTGTCTAATACTACTCTGTCTTATTAAAATACGTCGTCGTTTTTGCTTAAATTTTAAACGACTCATTCACTCATAACTGTAACGGGTGTGTGACAAACACCCGCGACCTTTTCATTTTTTTACTTTTTTTATCATTTTAATTTTAATTATACAACTATTATTTTAACAAAAATTAAATTGAATAAGTGTCATTATGTTTTACTTTTTTATCATTTTAATTATAATTATACTACTATTATTTTAATAAAAATTAAATTAATATATAATTTTAATTATGTTACTATTAATTCTATAAAAAATTAAAATTAAAATAATAAAAGAATTTGTGTCACGGATGTAACACTTAAGTCACACATTTGACAAATTTTTACAATTTTTGTTTTCTAATTATTTTAATTTTAATTTTTTTAAAAATTAAAATTAAAATGATAAAAAATTTGTGTCACCTATGACAAATTTTTTTTTCATTTTTTGTTTTTATTATTTTAATTTTAATTTTTTAAATAAAATTTTAAGATAAAAATTTAAAATTTGATTAATTTATTATAATTTTTTAATTAATCTATAAATTATAGAAAAATATTAAATTAAATTTAAAAATTGATTAATGTTATTATTATTATTATATTAGCAACTATGCATATTAATGCAATATTAAACATGTTGTATATTTATGATAAAGTTTTTTTTATAGAGAATGCTTCTGAAATGCAAATAAATTATACAATATATTATATATGTGGAATAATTTATTTTGATTTCAGTAACTTATTTTAATTGATTAATTTACTAAATTTTTTTAATTAATTTATAAATTATAGAATTTTATACATAAACAACTAATACTAAACAACTAATTTTACCAAACTTCTTTAATAAACAGTTGATGTTACCAGCTGATTTGCAAACATCTTTAATAAACATTTGATATTTTCAGCCGATTTGACCAGCGGATAACATCAGTTGTTTATTAAAGATGTTTGATAAAATTAGTTGTTTAGTATTAGCTGTTTATGTATAAAATGACTTATAAGGACATGACTTTAAAAAAATTATAAGGATATGAGTACTATATCGTAGTATTTTTTGAATATTTTCAAAAGAATTTAGAATTTAGATATTTATCTTTACAAAAAACTAAGTTTATAAATCTAATTAAAAATGTAGAACATATAATAATAAAAATTTTGATCAAAATTTAAATTTAAAATAATATTTTTCTATAATTTATAAATTAATTAAACAATTTTAGTACATTAATCAATTAAAATAACTTATTGAAGGCAAAATAAATTATTCCACATATAAAATATATTGTATAATTTATTTGCATTTCACAAGCATTCTCTAAAAAATACTTTATCGTAAATATGCAAGATGTTTAATATTGTATTAATATGTATGCGTGCTAATATAATAATAATATTATTATTATTATTATTATTAATAACATTAATCAATTTTTTAATTTTAATTTAATATTTTCTATAATTTATAAATTAATTAAAAAATTAATCAATTTTTAAAGTTTAGATTTTTTATCTTAAATTTTTTATTATAAAATTAAAATTAAAATAACAGAAAATGGAAATTTTTGTCACAGGTGTGATACAATTTTTTTATTTTTATCATTTTAATTTAATTATAGTAAATTAATAAATTAATAATTTTTATCTTAAAATTTTTATTTAAAAATAAAATTAAAATAATAGAAAAACAAAATCGGAAAAAAAATTCGTGTCACCAAATTTTTATTATTTTAATTTTAATTTTATAAAAATTAAAATTAAACAAAACGTGACACAAAATTTGTTTTTAGTTTTAATTTTAATTTTCTATAAAATTAATAGTAACATAATTAAAATTAAATTTTAATTTAATTTTTTATTAAAATAATAGTAGTATAATTAAAATTAAAATAATAAAAAAGTTAAAAAAAGTCATAAGCATGAGTTAAGTGTTTGAGACTTATATTACGGATGTAACACTTAAGTCAAGTATATAACAATTATGAATAAATAAGTCGTTTAAAATTTAAGCAGAAAGGAAGTTGTATTTAAGTTAGATAAAATTAAACAGAGTCATAGTAGACAGAATATCTTCTCTCTGCCTTTTGAGGTATGCCTTAACGAAATCCGCTCTTTCTATAGGAGCCTTTTTTTTGCTTCTCACTAGTTGGCTCAGGATTTAGACATGTTACTGTACAAACATTTTCACTATAGGGGTTTAGTAGGTAGGAGACCTCCTATTGGCATTCTTTTTGTTGAATCGATCTTACTTTGTGCGTTGTTCGTTCACATCAACTAAGGGTAGGGTAGTAACATGACTTTTTTTTTTTCCCCCAATTTCCATAAACAACAATTATTGATGCTTCTACATTTACTTGTTGCGTTGGAGCTAACTTTAGGTTTATGAGTTCACTCGTTGGGTTAAGGATAACATCAGTTGTTGATTCTTTAGACTACATCACCACAAAGGTTGTGTTTCCACAAGTGTATAAGAAAAGACGATGAAGATAGATAATGCATTCGGTTGGGCTATCTCTAGATAGAGTGGTGTTTGATAATAACATTTCGATAGCTAAGTTAGATTCAAGTCTAAGGATAGTGCTTTATAAAAGACTCGTATGTACCTTAATTTGTAGCAATTTCGCCTTACGCTTCAAGACTCGCATGAACGATATGAAATATGGTGGTGACGACATGTGGATTAGGGGAGTAGGAGGTGCATGTAGCATAGCAACTCACAGTCTTTAGGATACAGTTGGACAACCATCCCGATAAATCCGACAGGGCATGAGCTCCCCTAAATCACTTGATTGACTTGGTGATGAGACTTAGGACTGATGTTGATCTCGTACAAACTCAATTATACCGAGGCCCACATACTTCACGATTCAAAGCAAATTCATGTAATAATTTAATGAATTTAATCCATATATTAATTTCTTATGTTAAAATCCCTTATATACAAAAAAATTTAATTAAAATAAATAATATATTAGAAATGATTCTTAATCATAAATAAAGGAGTGGTTATTATCTTTTACCTTGAGTTGAATTCCTCTCAAATTATTGTTGGGTCTTATAATCTATATATGACAAATTCCGGTAAAAATTAAAAATTATTAAATTAGTTAATATTAATTTTAAGATATTGAATATTTATTTATAAAATCAATATCAATTCATAAATATCAAAGATACTTAAATATCAATAAACTTTGATTATTTTAAAATATTTGTATATTAAGTATCTACAATAGTAAATATAAAATTTTAGTTCACTTAAATTAAAATATTTTTAATTCTCAATATATTTTAGTGATTTTGAAACCTATGTACCGATCTCAAGGGTACTGTTTCGTTCCAGCTGGTATCAACTAATACTTATTATATTAGTTAATGGTAAATATCAGTTAATATTAGATAAAAAGTAAAAACTTTAAAACTTTAACAACTAAATTTCTTTTTAAAAAAATCCCTAACTCTAGTCCCAAACTCTCAATCTCATCTATCTTATGCATTTCACAACGTAATTATATCCTAAGAACTTTTTTTCATTGCCATCTTCTTCGTCACCTTTATCTTCTCTATTGTGATTGCCATAAATTTGTGAAAAAAATAAATTTCAAGCTTTTATTTTATAAGAAGAGGGAAATATGCTTTTTTTTAGGAGTGTCTGGGTGAAAAAAGGGGACTGTTCGATTTCTACTAGCTTTGGTTGGTGTTGTTTTGGTTTCAACAACTAATATTAGCTATTAAAATGTGTTTGTTATATTCATCCCTATCGTATTTGATGAATTTAGTTGTATAGTTTATGAACAAATTTTCATTAGATAAAAATCCAATAAAGCCACAAGCTTAACTTTCAAATTCAATTAAAGTACACACTATATTCATTAACGGCGGAATTATATTTAGGGATGACAATGGGTTGGGCCCGAATGTAACATTCCGTTCCCATATTAAGGGTTAGAACCCAGATTTTAATAATGGAGAAAATAGCAATGTGAGAGTTAGAAAAATTTGCATTTCATGCTCAGCAAAATGTCAGCATACATGCATGTAGATTTGAATTTTTGCACACATAAAAATAATTATACATGTACTCATTGACATTCCAGGTACAATTGAATTGTAATGTGATACTGTTGACAATTGTACTTTCAGTGATGAATAATTTAGATGGTGGATTTGAGAATTAGGAATCGTTTACAACTGTATTGAATGCTTTTTGGATTGTGATCTATAAAAATTTACTTAAGTTGATGGAGAAATATTTCTCTCTGTTATGGTTTATAAGATTACGTACAAGGTTGATGTACTGTTCATGCATGAAAAATATATGAAGTGTTAAAAGAGGTAAATTCGAATAAATAATGTAAAGTGTATAATGAAATGATGCTAGAAGAACGTGTTTCAGTGTTCTATATGTTGATTGAAGAGGATTGAAATGAGAATAAATAAGTGAAAAATTACAGTAGAGAGAGAGGTTGTAAATATGAGTTCAGGTTCTTAAGCTTTGGAGTGTAAGTTTGATTCAGTTTTGCTTAAAAAGTGTATGGAATAAAGAAATGCATTATCAATAAGTTAGAAGAATTTAAGTTAGAAAAGAAAAAAATGAAGATTTGAGGAAGAAGAAGCACGGTGAATGAAAAAAGGAAGTTAGAGAAGTATATGACGCTTCGTTTGGTGAGGACGGATTGTCTTGTGAAGACATTTCGTCTGGTGAGGATTGTAACATCCCATCACCGATTGGAAGGGTAAAATAGTAAATTGGAACGAATTATGAGTGTGTAAACTCATCCCGGCATGAGCATGCATGTTATGACCTCTCTATATATATGAATGGTAATTTTTATATATGCACATGACGGTACATGCATTTATGACATTTTCCGGCATATGTGTTTATAATTGTGTTTATTGTGAAAAATATGATATTGTGCTTGAAAATTTAATTGGAGTGAATTTT
>JANSVA010048532.1:0-13132 GCA_025504915.1 Erythroxylum reticulatum | reverse complement strand
GAAACAACATACTCACCAGGAAGATCAACTTTGTATGCATTGTCATTGATCTTAGCAATGATTTGAAATGGTCCATCCCCACTAGCATCTAATTTAGATTTTCTTTTGGAAGGAAACCTTTCCTTGCGCATATGCACCCATACCCAACCTCCTGGTTCAAAGGTTACCATGCACCTGCCTAACTTGTTGATTTCTCTTTTCAATCCTTTCTCGTGCTTTATTGTGAATGGCCTTAACCATTTTAGCCTTCTTAAGCCCATCTAAGTTAGAGATCTCACTTAAAGAAATAGGCACAAGATCTAAAGGGGTTAGTGGATTAAACCATAAACAATCTCAAAAGGAGAAAAACTAGTAGAAGAATGCGTACTTTTATTATAAGAAAACTCAACAAATGGCAAAATTTCTTCCTTAGTCTTTACATTCCTTCTAATTAAGGCACGCGACAAGGTACCAAGAGTCCTGTTCACTACTTCGGTTTAACCATCAGTTTGAGGGTGTGATGAAGTAGAAAATAACAACTTAGTCCTAAGTTTAGACTAAAGTACATGCCAAAAATGACTAAGAAACTTAACATCTCGGTCAGATACAATAGTTCTAGGAATGCCATGCAAACATACTACCTTGCGAAAAAACAAATCGGCAATGTGTGATGCATCATCAGTTTTATGACATGGAACAAAGTGAGCCATTTTAGAAAAACGATTTGCTATAACAAAAATTGAATCTTATCCATTCTTAGTCCTCGGTAACCCCAAAACAAAGCCTATAGAAATATCAACACAAGGATGAGTAGGAACAGGTAATGGCATGTATAACCCGTGTAGTTGAACTCTAAACTTAGCTTGCCTATATGTTATGCAACATGAATAGATTTTCTCAACGTCTTTGCGCATATTTGGCAAAAAAAATGCTCATGCAAGATACTCAATGTCTTATCTATACCAAAATGTTCTATGATCCCCCCACTATGTGCTTCACGAACAAGCAATTCTCGAATTGAACTATTAGGCACGCATAACTTCCCTTTCTTAAATAGAAATCCTTCATGCCTATAAAAATCATGGAATGCAACATGTTCACAAGCAACATACACATTTGAAAAATCAATATCATGTGCATGCATTTCTTTCATGTGCTCAAATCCCAACAACTTAGAAGAAAGAGTTGAACTCAAAGAATACCTTCTCGAGAGCACATCAGCTACAACATTCTCTTTTCCTTGCTTATATTGAATCACATATGGGAAGGATTCGATGAATTCCACCCATTTTGCATGTCGTTTATTCAACTTGCTTTGCCCCTTCAAATGGCGCAATGATTCATGGTCGATGTGAATTACAAATTCTTTAGGCAGTAGATAATGTTGCCATGTCTCTAATGTCCTCACCAACGCATATAGCTCTTTGTCATAAGTTGAGTAGTTGAGTTGTGCTCCATTTAGCTTCTCGCTAAAATAAGCAACTAGTCTTTTTTCCTGCATCAAAACAGCACCTATGCCAATCTCGAAAGCATCACATTCGATTTCAAAAGTTAATTCAAAATTAGGCAGCCTCAACAATGGTGCATTACTCATCTTATCCTTTAATAATGCAAATGCATGCTCTTGCTCTTTACCCCAAATAAACCCTTTATCTTTTTTAATGATTTCAGTCAATGGGGCAATAATTACAATAAAATCTTTGACAAGTCTCTTATAGAAACTTGCCAAACCATGAAAACTCCTTACCTCACTAACATTATTAGGTTTTGGCCATTCATGTATAGCCTCTACCTTTTCGCTATCTACTTCATTTCCTTTTGCACTCACCCCATATCCCAAGAAAATGATGCAATCAACGTAAAATGTACATTTCTTCATGTTAGCATACAATTGAAATTTGTGCAACACATCAAACACACATTTTAAATGAATGACATGTTTTTCAATAGATTTGTTATACACTATAATGTCATCAAAATAGACAACTATAAACTTGCCAATAAATTCTTGTAAAACATGGTTCATTAAACGCATAAAGGTACTTGGTGCAGTAGTTAAGCCAAATGGCGTTAACAACTACTCATACAATCCATGTTTAGTTTTAAAAGCAGTTTTTCATTCATCACCCAGTTTCCTTCTAATTTGGTGATACCCGCTCTTTAAATCAATTTTAGAAAAGATGCATGCACCATTTAACTTATCCAACATATCATCAAGTCGAGGTATAGGATGTCAATATTTTACCGTTATTTTGTTGATGGCTCTACAATCCACACACATACACAAACTTCCATCTTTCTTTGGTACCAACAAAACGGGTACATGGGCTTAAGCTCTCTTTTATGTGTCCTTCCTCCAAAAGTTCTTCCACTTGCTTTTGCAATTCTTTAGTCTTTGTAGGATTGGTTTGATCGGCTTGTTTATTGGGTATGGCAGCCTCAGGAATGAGATCGATTTGATGTTCAATTCCTCGCAAAGGTGGTAAACCTTGAGGTAGATCATCGGGAAAGACATCACTATATTCCTGCAAAACATCAATCACAACACTAGAAAAAGTAGGGTCAAGATCTTTAGTTGAAAAATAAGCCTCTTGGTACAAAAGTACAAACATTGGCATGTTTGTCATCAAAGCCCTGTTAACATCCCTCACTTTTACATAGAAATTCACTTTTCTCTCTTCTTTTCTCTCATTGGATGAATTATCTTCATTCTTTTTCTCTTTAGATTTGCCTTCTATTTTTCTCTCACTCCCCTTGTTCTTTTTGTTTTCTCTTTCTTTCTCATTTTCTTTTCTTTTTCACTCAGCCTCTTTTTGTAAAAATTCATCATAGGATTTTTCAAGTTGCATTTGGTCTTCAAAATTTTGTTTGGTGTCAAAAGTAAAAGTGTATACCTTTTGCCCTCTTTCTCCACTACACACCTATTCAAATACCCATCATGCATTACTCTCCTATCCCATTTCCATGGTCTACCCAACAACATATGACTAGTTGCATTGGAACCACATCACATGTAACTTCATCACTATACTTCCCAATTGTAAATGGCACCCTCATTTGTTTTTGGACTCTCACTTCCCCACTATTATTAAGCCATTGTAATTTGTAAGGTCTGGGGTGTTTAGTGGTTTCTAATCTCAATTTATCAATAAATAATGTGCTAGCTACATTCACACAACTACCCCCATCAACAATCACACTACACACTTTCCACTAACTAAGCATCTAGTATGAAAGATATTTTCTCGTTGGAGTCTCGCCTCCTCTTGGTCTTCCTTACATTGTGCATTTAAAGCGCGCCTACTCACTATCAATCTACCCTCCATAGGTAACTCCCCATCACTACAATCCTCCAAGGAAGGCATCTCATCATTGACATCACTCTCATTGTCAGTTTCAACCTCACCACCACGCATCACTATTACTCTTTTGTTTGGGCATTGCGAAGTTATATGACCAAATCCCAATCATTTAAAACATTTGATATCTCTATTTCTATTAGTGTGGGAAGTAAAAATACTTTTGTTTTTGTTGTCGAATGGTTCTTTTGACTTGGTTTCGTCATCTCTTTTGAATTAGGCATCCTTGTTATCATTCCTCCAATTCGACCTCCATGTGAAATTTTTAGTCAAATGTGTGTTGGCTTGCCCTGCAATTCCCTTTCGCTTTAATTGCTTCACTATTTTCATGGCCATATGTACCATGTCTTCTATCTCCACATAATGTTGAAGCTCTACCATATTAGCAATATCTCTGTTGAGTCCATTGAGAAACTTTGTTGTAGTGGCTTCTCTATCTTCCTCCACATTTGCCCTTATCATTGTTATCTCCATCTCTTTGTAGTAGTCCTCCACACTCTTTGATCCTTAAAAAATGCTTTGTAATTTTTGATGCAATTCCTTATAATAGTGGCTAGGAACAAAATGTCTTCTCATAATGGCTTTCATCTCCTCCCACGTTTGGATAGGACGTTCTCTATTTCTCCTTCTACTTATGATCAATTGGTCCCACCACACAATGGCATACTCACTAAACTCTATGACAACAAGCTTTACCTTCTTTTCTTCTGAGTAATTGTGACACTAAAAAATAAGTTCCACCTTTTGTTCCATTCCATGTATGCATCGAGATCATTTTTTCCTAGAAACAATGGAATTTTCATTTTGATACTCCCTAAGTTTCTGTCAAGATCATTTCGACCCCTCCTTGCTCCTTCATAGTTTCTACCTTCATTTATCATGGTGGCTTGATCATCAAACTCTTCATCATATTCATCGTCAATTGGAGGTGTTGGTTGTCTTCTTGGACTTGAAACATTTCAGGTAGCCCGCTTGTCAATTCTTTCATTTATATCCCTCATCATGATTTGCATTCTTTGGAACTCATGTTGTATAGCTTTTAGAATGAAAGCTTGGTCTTGTTTCTCAACTCCACTTCCTTGAGAATCCACGTTCAATCTAAAATTTCAACAAAGACAACAATAAAATATTCCTCACAAACACTTCCTCACGTGTTTACTCTCGTAGTAACGACACACCTCTCGTGCTTTCACTCAAACTTGGCTTTTTTATCCTCTTTTGAACTCACAGACTCTTGCCTTTTACCACTCAAGCAATCTTTCGATGTTTATACTTAAGGGCCAAATCAAACAGCAATCAAATATCTTTATGCAACCAATTTTAATTAAGAATTTACAAGGAAATCCTAAACAAAAAATGAAAACACGCAAAATACTAGAAGCAAAATTGACGCAAACAACAAATTGAAAGCACACACTTGAATTACCAATAAGTGTATAATGATTTTATTTTATATTTAAGGTAGCAATGAATCAATATTATAGCCTTTTCAATGTAATAGATGCAAATGGGCAGATTCAATAAAAGAAAACTAAAGGATGCAAGCAAATGACAAATCTGGAATTTAATATTAGAAACTTGAAATTCCCAAATGGAACCTCAAATTATCACTCAAAACACTCAAAAAAAATATAAAGTATGGGTTTTGCCAGCATCCAAACTCAATTGAAATGAATCAAATACAAACAGCCCTAAAATGCGCTAATTGTACTTAAACTATTTTGAAATTAAAACACCCAAATATCAGCTATAATCACGTTTTCCCCTTGAACTTTTAATGTATTTCTGTATATTTGAAGCCAACAAAATCGAAGCAACAATTGTTCAGCTCAATTGCACGTTTTTGGATATGTAAGATCTTGAATTTTTGTTTTTGACGCAAACAAGCCAAATAGATTGGAAATTTTGTTTTTCAACCAATACAGAATAAATACTTACTTCTTGATTAAAAAGTTTCTTATAATACACACACAATTGGTACCTTACATTTAAAATTTTAGCAAGCTAAATCTATACATTCACCAAAATTTTCCAACAACATGTAGTCATATATTCAACCAATTCTCATTCATAAATACCCTACTTTCTTCAATACTCATTCATCAAAACTTAGATGCATTATTATCCAACATTCTTTTCCTTGAAGTATAACATCAATTAACAATTAAAACTTATCACACATTTTACCAACTTTTCCATCATCAAATTATGTTCTTTTTAAACCTTAATCAAGTCCAAATGCATCATAGTTAAATACCTTATCCTTAATTTGTTCAAGAATCACATAAAAGAACATTTTATTTACTTCCATGAAATTTCCACAACCATATTTGTCTTCCCACAATCGTGGGATAGGTTATCCAAAAGTTCACATCCAATTCCTTCATTAGTTTTCCAGATTTTCTCAGGACAGGTTTTAGGTTAGTTTTGTATGGCCATTATGACATATAAAATGAAGTAATTAGGCAATACATTCTTCTAAAAAATGTTTCCATATGTCTTAAGTTTCTAATGAACTAAGGTTCATACAATTTGATTCAGGATTGTGCAAGTTATACCCAAACTTATACAGACTATTCTCAAACAATGATAGAATCTAAAAACTCAACTTTAAGCTAAATTTTAAAACTCCTAGAGACAAAATTAAAATTTGATTCCTTCTTGAAAAATATATCCATATGTCTCTAATTTAATATAAACTTAAAATAATCCAATTTAGATATCTACAGATCAAGTTATAGCCAGCAATTCTTCTTTCAATTTTTCCATATTGTTTTACACTTTATACCAAGGTTAAACAACCTCTTTATAGTTCATCAATTATACCTCTATTAGGACTGAATCGTACTCCAATTCCTCATCAATAAACTCTCTTATTCCAGTTCAAAATTATTCAATTAACAGCTCACAAATTAACAAACCAGAAACTTTTATATTATTATGCATAAAGTCCTAGTTCTTTCCTAATTCAAAAACATCAAAGTAACATCTTTCCTTGGCATAAATCCACCTTCATTATACTTCAAATCCATACCTAATTCATCCATAAATCAATCTATATCCCACGTTTTTCATACACCAAAAACAAAATAAAAACATTTCCAAGTTTATGCAAAAACTTCCAGCACAATCAATCATTAACATCATATGTAATTCATCCTAATTCATCATCATCAATTCTCTATCAAACATGCTATAAACACTAATCATTTACTTACATTTTAAACTCGAATTCCAGCGCAAAAGATCAAGCCAAGTCAGTGTTTCAAGCAAGTAGAAACATCACACATTCAAGGTAGAACTTGGTTAGATTTCAGCTAAAACATGTGGGCAACTTCTAGCAATCTTTTACTTAATTTGTGAGGGTAAAACATAGATTTTTGTATAGAAATTAGACATAAGCATAAACGTACATAGGTGCTGCCAAATGTGTCTAACTAACTAGGTCACTTTTCCATTAATCAACTATGCCATTTGTCATCAACTTACCAGCCTATTTGTCACACAATGATTGATTCATTTGTCAATTAATTACTTGTCTATTTGTCACTCATTTAGCTATGCAAATGTCACTCAATTATAGGCTAAATCATCCAAATTTTCCATGTACTGGGCATTTTTCTTGTCCAAATTTACATTTTAATCCATGAATTTGCTAATACATAACATTTAATTCCAAATTTTTTAATTGAAATCCAATCATACCAAAATTCAAGACATACCAAAATGTAACTCACATCATGATCACTTAACATTTTTCATACCCCGGAATAAGTCAATTAAATGCATATGCTAACTTGTAATGTGCATAAATATCAATTCGTGTATGAATGCTAATGATATGCATATATATGCCATATTTAATCTAGGGTTAACCCCTAAGCATGTTCTAGAAGAATGGGATATTACAAAGTATCAAAGGATTTTATTTGATATCTTTTTCCTTCTCCCATCGTCCACTTTCCACCTTAATGTACCACAAATCGGACACTTTTGAACATCTTTACTTTCCTTCCAAAATACAACACAATCATACTTACATGCATGAATTGAAATATATCCTAATTTACGGTCCCTTAATAATTTCTTTGCATCATAGTAAGATTTTGACAATTTTTGTCCAATTGGTAATGCATCATTAAGTAAGTCAATTAACATGTCAAAAGACTTGTTACTCCATTTATTATAGATCTTCAAAACAACTTAAGAACAAAAGATAGTTGTGAGAAATTTGAGCACCCTGGATATAATTCTTCTTGAGCAACTTTCAATAACTTGCCAAAATTATCTTCAGTAATACTACCAATTATGTTAAGCATACTTTTTTCATTCATAGTCTCCATATAATTCCCATAATCGTCCAACATCTCGTCAATCTCATTATCACCATCATTATTAACATCACAATCATCTACATCATTATTGTTACTATCATCATAACCTGTACCACCACTTCTACTACAACTTTCTTCCTTACGTTCACTATGATAAAGCCATGGACTATAGAATTTATATATACCTCATATTAGCAAGTAATTATATACCACATCTTCACTTTGAAAGTCGACATTTAACCAATCGATGCAAGGACAATGAATACAACATTCATTTCCTATTTGATGTTGTATAAATTGTATAAATCTCTTAACTCTTTCTACGTATTCAGTGGACCATTTTCGATTAGACATCCATGTTTTATCCATATAGCTATACAATAAAAGAAGATAAACAAATTATTTAATGCAATTCTTGTTCAATTTTACGTTATAATAAAAGTTACTATTATTTAACATACGTGGCGTTGTTTATACTTTTGAATCGAGAAAGCAAGTTCTCATTGTTGCTCTTAGGCTCATGGAATTTTTCACTTATAAGCTTCATCGGAGCAACATCACTGGTTCCAACCTATATATCATCCTAAGGGTTTATATGCCTTAATGATTCAAACAATACCCACATTAAATGCAATGCTTATTCAATTTTACATTACATAAAAGTTAATATTAATTAAGGTACATGACGTTTTTTATACCTGTGAATCGAGAAAGCAAGTTCTCGCTGTCGCTCCTAGGCTTGTGGAATTTTTCACCTATAAGCCTCATCGGAGTTACATCATCGGTTTCTAGCCTATATACCATCCTAAGGGTTTATTATGCCTCAATGTTTCAAATAATACCCATATTAAATACAATTCTCGTTCAATGTTACGTTACAATAAAAGTTACTATTAATTAAGGTACGTGACATTGTTTATACCTGTGAATCAAGAAAGTAAGTTCTCACTGTCACTCCTAGGCTCGTCAAATTTTTTGCCTATAAGCCTCATCGGCGCTGCATCACTAATTTCCCGCCTATATACCATCCTAAGGGTTTATTATGCCTCAATGTTTCAAATAATACCCATATTAAATGCAATTCTCGTTCAATTTTACGTTACAATAAAAGTTACTATTAATCAAGGTACATGGCGTTGTTTATACTTGTGAATCGAGAAAGCAAGTTCTCATTGTCGCTCCTAGGCTCGTGGAAATTTTCACCTATAATCCTCTCGTTATCGCTCCTAGGCTTATGGAAATTTTCACCTATAAGCCTTATCAGAGCTGTATCACCCGTTTCCAACCTCTATATCCTAATTTATGCCTTAATGTTTCAAACAATACCTATATTAAATGCAATCCTCGTTCAATTGTTATGTGACAATAAAAGTTACCATTAATTAGAACTTTATGTTAAATCAGAACTTTATGTTATGATCAATTATACTCAGAATATCACAAAAAAAAATTTCTCACAAATACTCCAACTAATAAAGCAAAACATATTGTAAATGAGTTGGACGACTTATCTGGATCGACGGACAACTGCAAACTACAAAGAAGGAGGACGTCAAACGATTATGGACGCTCTTTAACACAAAACAAGGGGATTTCATATTTAATATAATGCATTTGTTCTTTATCTTTTCATTATTAAAAGAAATTATTATTAAATTTAAATATAGTTGCAAATTACAATATAGTTCATCTTGTATTCATTTATTGGTAATTAAAACAATTTCAACTTCAAACTTTATATATATAGCATATGTCCAAGTCTTAGATGAGAAGAATAACTACATCCATATATGCATATCATAGCTTTTACCATTCTAAATCTAGAAAAGTAATGGATGATAAAACTACATCTATTTAAAAGCTACATTACTTAGGACTTAACTGAACTTCCTAAAAGAGAGAAGAGCATTTGAATCATAGGAGTTTATAAGACAAAATTAAAGTAAAATGGTTTGACATACTCAAAGTGTGCTTATTAGCAAAACACTTCCAAAGAATATCATGTTGATTACAAGAAACTATTCACACTAATTACGTAGCATAATTAGATTTGTAGTTGTGTTGGAAACATATAATTCATGGTATATGTATTTGTTTGTCAATATCCTAGTTATATTAAAGTTAGACAAGAAAGAAATTACATGCATTAAAGAAGACTTTATATGCACAATAATTTTCTCCACCACAAGATGAACAAAACTATTCACATTTAACATTATTTCAATGTACAGTCACATTTCAACATTTCAAATTTAACAAAACATAATGAATTTAAACATGAAAACAATGTAAAAAAAATCATATCAATATCATTTAGGAATTTCTTCGAACACTTAATGTGGAGCCACATATCAACCTAAATTAACAAAAACACTTCATTATTTTCCCTTTCTTCTACCACAATTACACATATCCACACATTTCGACCATTATCATCAGCAAATAATGCAAACAACTCAATGTTTCGCATAAAAAATACCCATGGTTATCGACATATATTTTCGGTGTTTATTGTGAGACAAAAAATACGAAAGCAACACTACGCACCAGTTGGAAACAAAGCACAAGGAGACGATGGATGACAGAGAGGAGAAGAAAGTGCAAAAACTGACGATGGGGTGTGAAAGAGTTTCAGCAATGGAGCGTCTGTGGAGAGGAATGGACGAAAATGAAAAAAAGGGAAGAAGAGAGGTGTTTCGTGCGTTTGTGTTTAAACAAACTGGGACGACATCATCAAATTATTTTTTGTCATTCGTTACATTCAGACAATTAATGACAAGTTAATTCTAGAGAAAGTACCTCAGAACACTCAGACAGTATATGACAAGTTAATCCTAGAGAAAGTCCTTGTACTGATACAAGAGGTAAGTCCTTACAGTTCTAGGACAAACGTAATGCACTTGAAAGCATCTTTTAATCTAAAAACAAGTGGCAGTCGAGGCTCCGGAATACTTGATGATTCTATGCATGATACTACTTCTGGTGAATTTGGTAACGCTATTACTGTTGAGATAACTCAACAGACTGATCATTAACAAAAGCAGAAAGAGTTTCAAATATTGAATACTAAGTCTCGGAGGCGTACCACAAGAAGAAAAGGGAAAAACCAAACAGGGGGCTCTCCCTTCTACGACAATATTGATTTGGAACATTAGAGGGCTCAATGACCCTCTAAAAAGATCCATGGTGAAGGACTTAGTTAAAGCTCAGAAACCTTGGTTAGTTGGCTTGGTTGAGACCAAAATTAAGGGACCACTTTAGCATAAGGATCTTTCCTTTTTGGGTGCTAATTGGCATTATTTCTCAAATCACTCTTCCCATTATAATGGGAGGATATTCTTTTTTTTTTTAACTCTGATATTTTAGCAGTAAACAAAGTTGAGGAAAGCGATCAATTGATGCATTTGCAGTGCCATTTAGAGGGAGCTAATATTGGTTTTGAGCTCACTCTTATCTATGCTTCCAACTTTGGTTTTCAGAGGAAAAAGCTTTGACTGGAATTAGTTAGATTGCAGTCTTCTTTGAAGCGTGCTTGGATAGGTAGAGGTGATTTTAACTACACTTTAAACTCTATTGAAATGGAAGGGGGAAATTTTGTTCCATAGTTAGGTGATACCAAAGAGCTTAATTACCTATTTAATAATGTAGACATGATGGACGACGCCTCTTCTGGTAGGTTTTTCACATGGACAAATAAACAAATGGAAAGTATGTTTATAAGGAGGAGCTTGACAGAAATTTGGTTAATCCCAATTAGGTTGCGACATTCCCACATTCTCATGTATATTTTGGCGAAAATCTCCTCTCTGATCACTCTTATATGCTTATCCAAGTTATTGCTTAAATGAAAAAGGTTAGAGTTCCATTTCAATATTTTAATGGTGTCTCAAAGATCGGGGGCTTTATGGATCTAGTCTCCTCCTGTTGGCTTTTGGAAGTCTATGGTTATAAGGCATATCAGTTAATGCAAAAATTGAAAACAGATAAAGTTACCCTCAAGCTCTTCCTCAGACAAACCTCTGCTCAACTCACTAACCTCAAACAACGTCTCAAGATTGCTCAAGACAACTGTTATCTTGATCCAAATGATGCAAACTTGTGAGTGGTGGAAACTAACTATCTAAAAGAGTATCAGCAAGCACTCAACCTACAGAGCTTCACTATTAAGCAAAAGGTCAATGTCAACTAGCTTAGAGATGGGGATACTAACTCTACATTTTTTCATTTGTCCCTATTATCTAGAAGAAACTGTAACAGAATTGCCCAACTACAAGATGATGATGGTAACACTTATGCAAATTACGCAGAGCTTTCAGGCTTGGCGAAAAAAAATTTCAGTCAGTTGATGAGGCCAACACACATTAAGGAGCCTTCTTACAACATGAAGTACTAGCTAGTTCGCTAGATCAAGATACCAAGCACTGTTAATATCTCCTATCACTGAGCAGGAAATAAAAAAGACGATTTTCAGCATGCACACTACCAAAGCTCTAAGACCAGACAGGTTCTCCACTGGTTTTTCCAACAAACTTGGGAGATTACTGGAAATTAATTTACAGAGGCAATCCTATAATTTTTTTCATCCTCGAAGATGCTTTAGGAGGTGAACCATACGTATATATGTTTAGTGTCTAAAAAGTCTCAACCCATGTATATGTCCGATTTCCTTCCAATTTTATGCTGCAATACACTCTATAAAGTTATCACTAAGGTGCTTGCTGATAGATTAAAAAGGGTGCTAAATGAAGTTATTCACATCTCTCAAAGTGCGTTCATTCTGGAGCGAAACATCGGAGACAACGTTTTCCTCTAACAAAAGCTGATTAGAGAGTATTCTTCGAAAAAATCAACAATTATATACAAAAAGATCGAGTTCTTTAAAGCCTTCGACACTCTCAGCTGGAACTTTCTTCAAACTTGTCTAGAACCTTGGGACTATCGGATGTATTTATCAAATAGATTATGACCTGTATATCTACTGCATCTCTGAGTGTCCTTATCAATGGAATGCCCTCTACCCCCTTTAAAAATGCAAGAGGCATTACGCAGGGGGATCACTTATGCCCTACCTCTTTACAATTGCTTTGGAAGGCTTGTCTCAAACTATAGGAATGGCCCTCGCCAAAATTAAAAAAAAAAGAGCCCAATAAATCGACAATATACTTAAGTTTACATATTTGTATGAAACATAAATGACTCAATTTATAAGTTTTCATAATCAACTAAATATTAAATGATCATAACACTAACAAATACACAGAGGATCATGATTTATGAAAAACAATTTTTCCGTGCATTTCTAGATGCAAAATCATTAATAATATTATCAAGATCAATATTGTCCAAAATATCCTTCTCAATACATAACATAGCTAAACCATTCAGCCTTTCTTGTGACATTGATGACCTCAAGTAGGTTTTCAATAATTTTAACTTTGAAAAACTTCTCTCAGCTGATGC
>JANSVA010048502.1:0-13134 GCA_025504915.1 Erythroxylum reticulatum | reverse complement strand
TTTTATTAATAATAAATATTTTCATTACAAAACTGTAACTGAATAAGATAAAGTTACATGTAAATACACTTGCTTTCTAGGGAACTATATTTACATAAATCCAACAGGGATATGCTACTACGTTGATTCCTACCAAAAAAGATAAGTGTAGGAGATTCAAAGATGGGCTAAACATGGAGATTAGGATAAGACTAGCGATATCTAACCTGAGTAGTTTCATTAAGTTGAGAGCTGCTTCGATCAGAATTGAGCAGCTACTAAGAGAGGGACAAGCAAAGTCTAGGCAAGGGTCTAAATTGAAGAGGTCTAGTAAGATTCAGAGTGATTCTGGTAGAAGATTTAGTAAGCGCCAAAACTGAGCTTTTAGACCACCGACTGGATCAAGACAGCCAGGATTCAGACAGAGGGGTGGTTTTGTACAGTCTGGCAGTGGAAGAGGTATAGCACATAGTTAGTTACCCCCTTGTGAGCACTATGGAAAGAGGCACGTTGGTGAGTGCTGAAGATTGTCTAGAGCTTGCCATAGATGTGGCTCCTTTGACCACCAGATTAGAGATTGTCCTACTGCTATAGGAACTCAGTTTGGTATGAGTGAGAGATTTAGGAGTGAAGCCACAATCCATTAGAGTTGAAATAGTGGGACTGGACAGAGAGACCATAGCAGAGGTAGAGTGAACTCTTGGAGTTCTTTTATTAAGACTGAAGTGCAGAGCAGTTGACCGTAATCTCAGGCCTGAGTGTATACCATGACTAGGCAAGAGGCTCAGGACTCTCTGGATGTCATTGTAAATTCGTTACTTATTTATGAACATGAAGCATTTGCATTGCTAGATCCAGGATCTATACATTCCTTTATTGCATCACATTTGGCATCTAAGCTGCATTATGATAAAGAGTTATTACATTATGGATTATAGGTGAGTACACCAATAGGTAGTATTACAATTATAGGAGAGGTCTACAAGAGATACTTGATTTAAATTGATCAAGCAGAATTGGAGGTAGACTTGATTATACTACAGCTAAGAGAGATAGATATTATCCAAGGCATGGATTGACTCACTGCTTATAGAGCTATCATGAATTGCTATACCAAGGAAGTAGTACTAGAATCTCCTAGTCAGCCAAGAGCAATTTTCAGAAGAATTAGTCAAGCAGTGTCAACCAAGTTGATATCATTTATAAATGCATTGAGGATGATGCAAGATAGATGTGAGGCCTATCTGGCCCACGTCATCGATACTCGAGCTGAGTAGAATATGCAGGACATTCCCGTGGTTAGGGAATTCCTGGATGTGTTTCCAACCTAGCTATCTAGTTTACCTCCAGATCGAGAGAGGAAGTTTACAATTGATTTAGTTTCGGGTGCAGCTCCTATAACCATTCCTCTATATGGGATGGCACCTAAGGAATTAAAGGAGTTGAAGACTCAGCTATAGGAGTTACTAGAAAAGGGTTTTATTAGACCCAATGTTTTGCCTTGGGGAGCTCCAGTTTTGTTTGTAAAGAAAAAAGATGGGACTTTGAGGTTATGCATCGATTATAAGCAACTAAATTGGGTGACAGTGAACAACAATTACCCGTTGCCTAGAATTGATGATTTGCTTGATCAGTTGCAGGGAGCTCAAGTATTCACTAAGCTAGATTTGAGATTGGGGTACTATCAATTGAAGATAGCATAGGCTAATGTACCTAAAAGTGCATTCAGGAGCAGGAATGGGCACTTTGAGTTTTTAGTAATACCGTTTGGGTTAACTAATGCCCTGGTAGCATTTATGGCCTCGATGAATAAAGTGTTTCAGCCCTACCTAGACTGCTTTATGATAGTGTTTATCAATGATATGATGGTGTATTCAAAGAATAGAGAAGAACATGCCAGACATTTGAGGGTAGTACTGCAGATTATAAGGGAGAAACAATTGTAGGAAAAATTCAGTAAGTGTGAATTTTGGCTGGATCAAATAGTATTTCTGGGACATATAGTGACTGAAGAAGGCAACGAGTGGATCCAAGGAAGATAGAGACAGTGATGAATTAGGAAGCTCCGAAGAATGTGTCTGAAATATGAAGCTTCCTAAGATTGGTCAGATATTACTGGAGGATTGTCGAGGGGGTTTTTTTATCTCATCCCCTCTGACAAAACTTCTGAGGAAGAATGTAGTATCCAAACAAAATGAGGAATGTCAAAAGTGGTTTGAGGATCTGAAGCATCAGTTGACTACAACACCGGTGGCGACTATTCTATCGGGGAATGGAGGATACGTGGTATATAATGATGCTTCGCATCAAGGATTAGGATGTGTATTGATGCAGTATGGCAAAGTGATCACCTGTGCATCGAGACAATTAAGGTCTTACGAGATTAACTATCTGGTACATGATTTAGTGCTTGATGCAGTTATCTTTTCTCTAAAGATATGGAGAAACTATCTATATAGAAAGACGTTCCAGATTTATACAGATCATAAGAGTATGAACTATCTATTGAGTCAGAAGGAATTAAACATGAGACAAAGAAGATGGATTGAGTTATTGAAGGATTATGACTGAACAATTGAGTACCACCTGGGGAAAGCTAATGCAGTGGCTGATGCTTTGAGTAGAAAGTCTAATATTAGTGTAGCTCTGATTCAATTATCGAGGTTACCAAAATTGATTCATTTGAGATCTCTGAATGTGGAATTGAATCTGGAGCAAGATGAAACATTGATCACTACACTAAAGTTGAGACCGATGTTACAAGATAGAATTAGAAAAGTCCAAAGGAAAGATCCTATTATGGTGAAGCTTATAGAGAAAGTGAAGATGAGTCTGGATTTCGAGTTTGAGTTGAGGGATGAGACATTGTGGTTGAAATAAAGGTTGTGTGTGCCTAATATGGATTATCTAAGGAAAGAAATTCTAGAGGAAGCTCATATGGCCACCTATGCTATGCATCCTAGTACTACTAAGATTTATAACACACTGAACCAGCATTTCTGGTGGCCTAAAATGAAGAAGCAAGTGGCGGAGTATGTTTCTAAGTGTATAACATATCAGTAGGTTAAAGCTGAGCATCAAGTTCTAGTAGGGAAGCTACATTCATTGCCTATCCTGGAGTGGAAATGGGAACGAATTAACATGGATTTTATTATGGGGTTGCCAAGGACTCCAAGGCAGAATGATGTTATATGGGTTGTAGTGAATTGATTAACTAAGTTGACCCATTTCATACCAGTAAGAAAGAATAACTCATTAGATCAGTTGGCCCGAAGATATGTGAACGAGGTGGTTAGACTGCATGGGGTTCCAGTGTCCATTATATCAGACAAGGATCCCAAATTTACTTCAAGATTTTGAAAGAGCTTGCAGTTTGCTATGGGTACAAAGTTGAACTTTACTACTGGATTTCATCCTCAAATAGATGGATAAAGTGAGAGGATAATTAAGACTGTTAAGGATATTCTTAGAGCTTATGTATTGGAGTTTCAAGGAGCTTAAGATTAGTATATAGCACTGATAGAATTTGCTTACAATAACTACTATCACAGTAGTATCGGAATGGCACCATACGAGGCATTGTATGGAAGAAAGTGTCGATCGCCTCTATATTGGGATGAAGAGGGATTAAGAATGTTTAAAGTCCTGAAATTGATTTAAGATATTGTGGATAAGGTGAAATTGATCCGAAGCCAAATTAAAGCGGCTCAAGATAGATAGAAGAGTTATGTGGATCAAAATTGACGGAATATAGAGTACAGTGTAAGAGACAGAGTGTCACCATAGAGAGGAGTATTTATATTCGGTAAAAAGGGCAAGTTGAGCCCTAGGTACATTGGTCCTTATAAGATCATTAAGAAGATAGGACATTTGGCATATAATTTAGCTTTACCGAATGAAATGTCCCAATTACATAATACGTTTCATGTGAGTATGCTTCGAAGATATCAATCGAATCTGACACATGTGATACCGGCTCAAGAGATTGAGGTTGCTAGGAACCTCAGTTATGTTAAGGAGCCAATCAAGATAGTGGGATCTTAGATCAAGCAGTTGAGGAATCGAGTAATTCCACTGGTGAAAGTCCTCTGGAGGAATCACTCGATAAAGGAAGCCACTTAGGAAATAGAGGAGCATATAAGGAGACAATATCCCCATCTGTTCAAACAATCAATTAAGAATTTCAAGGAAAATTTTAAGGATGGGAGAGTTGTAACATTTTTCATGAAGACATTTCCTTAAGAGTCTAAAATTTTGACATGAAATTGAGACTTGGGTGCAGCAAATTGGTGGGTGAATGTATATGTTTGTCTTCTGTATTGAGAGTATGAGAATATGTTCTATTTTGAGTGCTTATGACCAAGTATGGAATATGAATTGTGTACGATGATGTTCTGATATGGGAAAGTGATTTAAAATGAAAGTTTAAGAAGAAAAATGAATAATGTGTAGGGAATAAATATGCAAAAAAATGAAAGTGCAAAAAAGTGAAGAACATGTGTGAATTTTTCTGTTTTAATGATTCATCTTTAAGCTGGGATTTTGGCTTTGTTTGTGGATGATTTAAGTTAAATGGAAGTCCAAAATGGGGTAGATATAAATTAGAAATGATAGATTGATAAAAAGAAAAGGAGAAGATGAACAAAATGCAGAAAAATGAAGGAAAGTGCAAGAAATGAAGAACACGCGTGGAGAATTTTCTGGCTTTTATATTTGGTGTTAATAATGGTTTTTAATTTGTTTAAGAATGTGTTGAACTAAATGGGAGTTGAAATGGGGAAATGAAAATGGGGAATGTACAAAAAAATTTATGATCTTCTGAAATCATTTGGGAGAGATTGAGTGATAAATTTGGGACGAAAATGATGAACGGTTAGGGAAAATTGATGAATGGAGTATTTTCATTAAACATGCTTCGGTATTTTGGCAATATATTGATCTGTAGTTATCCAAATGGAATGATTCTTGTTTAAATTAAACTAAAGACATAGGGATACAATTTTTCTAAATAAATTGAATTTTAATTTTATCTTTAGAATTCCAGAATCTGACTTGAAGTTAAGCACAGAATACTATTTTAGTTTAAGAATAGTCCAAATTAGTTTAGTATAAAATTTGGAGTACTGAACCAAATTGAATGATATTGGTGTCATTAGAAACTTAAGACAATGAGTAATATTTTTCTAGAAGAAAGTTTTGCCAATTATTTCATTTTCATTGTCAGATTGATAGTGCACAGTAGGCTCGGAAGTGTGTTTCAGGAAACATCTGAATTGATGAAATGAGTTATGGAATTCAATTTTAATTGTTTATTGAGGTATAAACCATAAGTATAAATGATACTTATGTGAGCTTGGAAATATAAATGCTTACATGATGAGAATAATAGAGCAATACCTAGGATTATCATAAACATGAATTGTGCATATTTCATATACATACATATGCATTAACAAACACTTATAATTATGCAAAAGTGTGATATGTGTATATTGCTTGATATAGAGGAGCAATTAGAATGTCAGCATCCAGAAGTTGTTGGAACTTCAAGACAATAGCTTCGGGAGTAATCTGTGAGTAACTTAGATGGTTTCACTTAATTAATTGTTTGCTTTAGAATATGTTTTAAATGATGATATGAATGTGATTTGATTATGTTGATGTCGGACAATGAAGGTCCAAGACTTGATGCATGAATGTGGTATTGAAATGCTACTTGTATGTGAATATGATGAACTAAATGCTTTTGACATGATTGATTGATTATGTGAGATGCATTCCATACATAAATGCATGATCAGATAATGAGAGTTGTGACCTAAGTAGCCATTGAAAGCGAGCTTAAAGCTCCAAATATGATTAAGAGCTAAAGGCTCACTATAAAAAATGAGCCCTATATCCCTAATGGATAAGGGACAGTATAAATGATCGCTGTATCCACAATGGATATAGGACATTTTAGGCACTCGGTCACAACAATGTAATAATTATAAAAAAAGTCATATGAGCATTTCATATACATTTTAATAAGAATGTTTGATTGTTTGGAATGCAAAGTTGTCTTACCCTTAAGTGAGAATGTGATATGTGATAATTTATGCAAAATACAACGATGTGAATTATATGTTATATATGTGATGTGTTGCATGAATTGAGTGAACCATTAATGATGGTTACCTCATTAAGTTTGCAAAGCTCACCAAAATAGCAACGTTGGTTTTTCAGGACCGAGAGACAACTTTAGCTACTAAAAGATGCTACAAGAATTATAGTCTTTTACTTTTGGGAAAAAAGAAGAAATGGCTTAAAGGTCGGTCAGCTGAGAGTGGAAGATTAGATAGATCTTTTTGTGTATTTCCTCTTTCATGTAATGTATTTTGTATTAGGATATGATGATGTTCACATTCAGATGATAATGAAAGCTGTCAATGTAAATATTTGGTTTTATGAAATGAAGGAGAAATTTGGGTCTTAAATTATGGTATTTTTCATTATGATATCTTATAAGAAAATAAAGAATGATGATGCCATGTTAAGTGAATGTTGTGATTGAACGTAGTGCACCATTATCATAGGTTATGTATTGGAATGTCCTTCTGGTGTTCCAGTATATACCTATGGTATCGGGGAGTTACATTAAAGCTCGGGTGGGCTCACGTCATGTAACCTAAGCAATTCATCCAAAACAACATCATTTTAGATGGGTGATCAGGCTATTCAAGCATTTTGAACTAAGCCTCAAGTTGGCACCTTAAGCCCAAATCCATTTAGATCAGGCCTAGCCTATTGATTTTAGGCTAAGCTCAAGCCCAACTACCATACCTTTTATTGTATGATGGATAACATAATCTAGAGTTTTTAATCCCTCACAATAACTAATAAAGTAGTCATTGACAATTTTAGGATTAAATTTCTTAGATTGTGGATCGTAGGGTGCTCACTTTTTCTTCACAATCCTAAACATATAAGTGCCCTAAAGTGGGTGATTGTAACTCAAAAAGAGTATTAGGAAAAAACTTACTGGGCATTTAATTTAAAGTTTAAGCTATAATTCTTAAAAGTATTGCCTTATAAGAACTTTCTTAAGAAAGAGTTCGCCAACATACATAACACCTTATTAATAAGTATGTGATTTCTCTTTTCTATAATTTTATTTTGCTGACATGTACTAAATGATGTGTATTGAGAATCAATGTCATGTTCCTATAAGTACCTTGCAAAAGGTTTAGGATTATGTCTTGTCTAATCATATCCCCTGTAAAACTTAACACCTTTATCAAATTGAATCACTTTTATCCCTTTTCAATTGTTGAAGTTTCATTTTTGTTTTAAAAGCTTTAAAAGGATTCCAAAAATTCAGGCTTGTCATTCATGATGAAATGTTTGTAGCCACCCATAACTAGAGGAGTAAAAGGCCCATAAATATCATTATGGATTAACCAAAGTAGCCCTATGCACCTGTCAACTATATTATTTCTAACCTTGAGAGTCAAATTTTCTTTTATATTATTAACTTAATTATCAAAGTTCTTTTATATTATTAACACAAGTATCAAAATTTTGAAAAATTAAGTCTTATATAATCTCATACTTTATCAATCTTTTTATTCTTTGTCTAGAAATATGACATGATTGTATCTATAATAAAATAAAATATTTTTCATTTAACATCGTCCACTTTGTGATAGTAATAGTATTAAGAGAAGAAGAAGAGATAAGAAGAGACATATCCACCAAATCAAACTTGTAAAGAATACCACACAAGATTTCAATTCCAACCAAAATAGAGATATAATAAAAAAGTCATTTTTTCAAATAAAAAGAAAATCAATTTTATACAAAAGAAATAGAAACTAAATTTCTCCTAATTGAAAGTATGTATATAACTTGATGTAACTCCAAGCAAATGTCCTGCAGTAAGATGTAAAATGATTGTCACTAAAAAACCAACTTTATTCCTTAAGTGGTCTCCTTTATATACATACTACTCTTTCTTAGTTGGTCTCTTTCTATTTTTCATATCCTACAATAAATGGTAACATGAACTATAGCATGTTGTTTAACCACCAAATATTAGAAGAAACATCATTAATATCATATTCTAAGCAAACCATCATTAAAAAATTGTCTTTATTTTTTATTCTAGCCTTAAACTTCCTATAATCTACCTTCTTATACCTAAAATTCTAGCAATAATTTCATTTTCCTTTAAAACCTTCATTATTAAGAGAATTGGAAGATAAGGGCACTCCTTATCCATTATTTTGGTTGTATGTATTATGTTTCTTGAAAGGCTTGTTGTTATTAGTATTCTTCGGTAGATGCTTTTTTTCTAAACATTATAATTCTGATTTGTAACTATTTTTTATGTCGTTCTCCTCTTTAGCAAGAATGGTTGTCATCACCTCTATGTTCCATTGCTCTTTCTAAGCATTGTAACTAGATTTAATGGTGTTAAATTAAGACAAAAGAGATCCTATGATAAATCACATGATGTAGTCCTTATCAAGCACCATACTGATCGCCTTCATCTTGTGATAATAAGCCACATTATTGTCAATATAATATCTAATCCCACTAACACTATCATAAATACTCGAGACTATTCTTCTCATTATTGGAGAATTTCTTCTATTTCTTATTGATGGCCTTAAGAATCCTTAGCACTTTTATGGCCTGTTTGGTTCAAGGAATGGAATAGAATAGTTATTCTTAGAAATAGAAAAGATGAGGAGTAGAATAGAATGAGTATTACTTTATTTGGTTTAAGGAATGAAATAGATAAAGAATTTCTATGTCAATGTTTAGTTTGAAAATATAAACTTAGAATGAGAAAGGAATAACCAACAAAAAGACCAAAATATCCTTTATTATTATTATTATTATTATTATTATTATATAATATCCATCCTATAAACAGCTCAAGTGTCACATGCATATGATTAAGATGTTAATTGTTATAAGATCATACTAGTTCCTATTAACTACTTCAACATTGAAAAACTTTTTAATATGGCTTTTCTTTTTAACTTTCGAACATCTACTATGCATCCAATATTGAGAATACATGTTAAAGATATAATATAAAGTGCAAAGCAGGGTAGTTCCTCTATTTTGACAACACATTCAATGGAATAAGTCAATATTCTAAGTGATTGCATTGGAATTATCGCTAAGGGTAAGCTTTAATGCATAGGAACATCAATCAGGTTGAAGTCAAGTTTTGCTTCTAGTTTTATTTCTAATTTTATTTTTATAAAACTATTTTTGAACACATTCCCTTGTATCTCCCTAAAGAAATTGCAATTAATTGAGCACTTACTTAAGTACGTTATTGACAAATATGTAAGAATAGTGTGACAGAAATTAACAAGAATACAAAAGTTGTATGAGGTTTAGTTAATTTATATATCTACACTTTTGGGAATAAGAGTGGCTAATTTTTACTATATTATTAAAATAGGTTTACATTAGGATATTTATATGTAAAAGGGAAAAGGGATTTTTACCCTTCTCCTTCTTCCGAATTTTCTGTTTTCTTCTTATGTATCTTAAATCCATTAGCTTAGCTACGATTATGCTCAAAGGTGTTGCCTTTTCTTATTCTTCTTTTTAACCATTTTTTAAATATTATTCCATTTATGGAAACACTTAGTTTGCTACCTATTATAGGTTTGATGATTTATTAGTAACAATAAATGTGGAACTTAGAGGTGCGAGGTTCCTTGTTTTGTTGAGACAAATTTATTAGCAAAAATAGTAGCCATAATAGGGAACCATAGCCACTCATCCCTTCCCTACTAAGTGATGGCAATGGATATAGGTTTTGAAGTCTTTAGCAGTGACACGGTAGAGATCAGTTATTGCTTCCCCTTCCCAATTTCTAGGGGTCAGTTAATTCCCCTTTCGATCACGGCAAGTTTTCAAGTGGAGTGTTAAAGTTGCAAGGAGCAAGCTCACCTTTGTCTCTCTTCCACTGTTCGTATTAGGTTATGTCTTCTTAAAAACTCTGGTAAAAATAGATCTAACAGTAGATTTTTCACAGTATATTGCTTCATTTTTTGTTACCTGCATTCTGAGCAATGCTTCTAATATTTATCTTTTTTTTCTTTTCTTTACGAAAGAATCCCTTGAAGAATGTGTCTTCTTGATAAGTTGATTTTACTCCCTTACAGAACGATCAACATCTATCGTATGCTTAATCTCACCCCTTCAGAAGTGCTAAAGTTTGTAACTTTATAACGTAGAGCATCATTTTTCATAGTTTCAGAAATTGGGTTTTTAGTCTCCTATTTTTGCTTTCTAGGTTTTTCTTCGTTGTCCTAGACAACATCTCAGCTACACTCTTTTGCTTCATTAACTTAGCTTGAATTTTTTTAAATCACTTATGTGTCACACTTTTTTTGGGAAACCAAACACGCTTCTCTTCGTCTCTTCGTCTCTACTATTTGAGATATTGACATTATCATACTTTACACTTCCACTGTCTACATAACTAGTCGATGTTTCATGTATGAAGCTGTTTTTTCGCTTCTATTTTGTCTTCTTCTTTTATCTGTTTTTTTATGAATCTTTTTTTAGATTAATAAGAATGAATAACGTAACTCCACTTGAGTGTAGACTCTGGACTATTTACGAGAGAGGAATAGCCCTCGAGGTTGATCTACAATTTTCAAAGGGTTGTTATTGGGATTTCTGATATTCATTTAAAAAATCCTGATCTAGATTTTCTCTACTGTTGAATCTCTTATTAGCCGTTATGTCTTGCTTGAATTTTCAGCTTAAGTATTTAAGAAAAAATTTTGCATATGAGGAGCTCCTCGCCTTCCTAACAAGTTAAGAGTGTGGTTTGCTAGTTTCCTATCTACCAACTATCAATTATCGATTGTGTTTTGTCACAATTAATGAATGCCTTTCAATCACAATCACCATCAACCATTTGTCACTTATTATTATTATTATTATTATTATTATTATTATTATTTATGTGTTCTCTTTATTTGTGTATTGCCTTACCCATTTGTCTTTATTAATGATACCATTGTTTCTCTTTATTATTTATTTATATTTATGTACTTATGTCCTTCTGTGTTTAGTTATTTTTTATTACTTTGTTGTGTTTATTTGACTTATTTACTTATTATTTTATCTTGGCATATATATGCACATCCATTTGTAATTTTGTAGTATCTTCACGACACATTGCGTGTGGGTCTATCGAAAACAATATCTCTATTAGGTAGAGGTAAGGCTGCGTACTATTAAACCTCCCCAGACCTTACACCTCAACTAGCTTTCAACTGAATGTTGATAATGATGATGATGAGTTCATATACTATAACCAAAATCTATTTTATACATAACTTTAATAAAGCTAAAAAATTTTCAACATTCGCCACTTCTTAATTAGAAGATTCTTCTCAAACATAGTGTGGACATGGTTAGGTCTTAAGCATGTCTAATCTTATGTCTTTGTAAAAGGGACCATGTCATAGGCACACCTGTGTTTCAAACTATATATATCACTACTTCGAAGTCTTCTACTCCACCATTTTCAATTCATAAGCACTTTAATAATTTCTTCACGATATAATATACCCTTTGAGTTGCCATATATCGAATATATGTTTTCACTATATAATTTTATAAAAAAGCAAGCACTGAAACACTACTATGCTCAACTAAGACACTCTAAGATATGTTTATATAGCTTATGATTGATACACGATAATCTCTACCTTGACAATTATACATCCAAATAGGTTGTATTATAGCTCATTTATCATCTAGAGATGTTAATTAAGTCCAAGCAATACTTGACCTTATCTATTGTAACTTTTTTTGACATCATGCCAGTTGCATTCTCTAGTATGGAATCTTTACCAATAAGATCTAACAAGATGCAATTAACTACCGAATCTTATGAAACCTCACATCTATATGTTTGGTTTTAATATAATGAACCTAATTCTTTATTAAATAAATGATACTTTGAATATCAAATGAACATGAACTACACCTTATTTAATACCCAACTTCTCTTATTAGCCTTTCAAGCTATTGCGCTTCCTTAGTCACCTCAATTACTGTCATATATTCTTCTTTAGTTTAAGACAATGCAACTATACAATAAAGTATTAGTTACCAAAAAATAGGTTATCCTTTAAGAGTAAAAATATACCCGATGGTAAAGCTCTTATTATCCAAATAGTTTGTAGTCTAAATCCACACATCTCATAACCTAAAGATCACCTTGTTGATTGTTAAATATAATTCCATAGTATGTACTACCTCTTAAGTACCTATAGATCCATTTAATTGTTTTTTTAATGATATCTCTCAGGTTTATTTCTATAAACTTATCAACCTCACTAATAACATTAGCTAAACCATCATATACATCAAATACCTAAAAATAATGGCATATAAAAATTTGGACATCTCTTCTTCCTTAACGTCTATACTTGGAAGATAATCGAGGAAAAGCCCGAAGAGATTTACCAATAGAGTACTCATATTTTTAGAAAAAAAACTCATTATAAGTCTATCTAACAATTTTTCAATATAGTTGCATTGAGATAACCATATTTTTCTCAAGCTTCTATTTCAGTGAGTTTCCATTCTAACTATCTTCTTTTCAACACTCAAATCCTTTAAATTAAACTTCTTTCTTAATAAGGACTTCACTTTGTTTACAACATTTATACTTTTATTAACAATTAACACACACCATCCATATACAGTGGTAGGAAAAATAAATAAATAATTAGCAACACTCATATCAAACCCATATACTCATACTCATATCTCTTATTACCAAATTTGATCATGTAGACTGCTTCAATCTATAAAGTGACTTCTTTAATTTACAAACTAGTTACACCTCTATAAGTTGACTACCCTTCTAACTATTCCATATGAATTTGATCATCTAAGTGATTGTAATCAAAGTCATTATTACTTGCATCTACTCTAAGTGCATGTCCAAACCGACTACTAAAGTCATCATTATCTCGATAAGAGCAGGTCTAACCATAGGAGAGAAAATCTCAATATAATTGATCCCTTTTTGTGGTGAATATCAGTTTGCCACTAGTTAAGCCTTGTAATTTTCTCTTTTTTGGAATATTGTTGGCTTCCTCTTATATACCCACT
>JANSVA010048492.1:0-13134 GCA_025504915.1 Erythroxylum reticulatum | reverse complement strand
AATTATATGCATAAAATATCAAGCTTCGTTTGATTCTAGTTATTGATCTTCATAATCTAAAATAACATTTCCAATTCCTTGGAAAACTTAAATTAGAGAGTATATGTATTGATTTAGAATTTTTGGTGAAATTTTGGAAATTTATGAAATTTTGGGTATTTTGGAATAGGAAAAATGCCTAGTGGCAAGAAAAATGATCAATGGCAGTAGAATTAACTGTCAAATGACAATGGTAATTTTGATAAATGACTTTGGGATATATGTACAAGTGTCATGGAAAATTTAGAGACAATTGGATTAGAAATTGGAGATAAATAGACAAGTTTCTAATAAGGGTCCACTGGGAACATAGGAAGGTGACAAGCGGCAGTAACAAATGTCACTACCACTCACCACTCCTCTCTCTCACGATTCTTTCAATTGAAAGACCAAGTTATTTCCTGTTTTTGTCTTGCTTTCTTCTCTTTTTCATTACCTTCTCTAGTTTCTTCAAACGCATCACCTTCTTTGTGAATTTTGTTGCCATCCTTCACCAACGCTGAAACTACCTCTCTTATCTTTCACTTGCCACTTCCACCATGTTGTCTTCTTATTTTCCACAAGATATACATCTTGGATGATGAAAAGCCTAGGTAAATTTCTTTCTTTTGTATATGTACGATGATTAATGATCTATAATTCATTATAGAGATGTTTTATAAGTTAGATGATCTACATAATGGTGTTAGGATGAGTGCAGAAAGTTGATGATGAATATGCATATATATGTATGTTTTGTTATTAGAGTTCATGATCAATGATCGAATACAATTTGTGTATGAATCATATTGAGTTGAAATGGAGTTGAGAATGAAGAGTAAATGGAGTAGAAAAGGTGATCTTTGTACAAGTTATGTTAGGTGTAAAATTTGGAATAAAAATTAGAAGATGAGTGATGGAAAATGTAACAGTAACATGTTCACTGATCATGCTTCTATGTTTTAGCCATAACTTGCTCTATAGTTATCCTAATGAGATGATTCTTGATTAGGATCAAAGAAGAGACATATGGCTACATTATTCATGAAGACATCAAATTTAAATTCTATCTTTGAGAGTCTCAAATTTCGACATGAAATTGAGAACTAGGTGCAACAAATTGGTGGATGAATGTATATGTTGTGTTCTATTTTAAGTGTTTGAGAATGTGTTCTATTTTGAGTGTTTATGATCAAGAATGGAATATAAATTGTGTATGGATAATGTTGTCTTGAAAGTGAGGTTTAAATGAAGAAGTTAGCAACTAGAAATAATGAATTTTGAATATGAATTGCTTGATATTTAGGAATAAGGTATGTTATGGAAAAAGGATAGGAATTGTAAATGATGAGATGTAGTTGAATGTTATGAATCAAATGATTTGAGATTTGAGAGTTTAATGAAATCAATTTTGTAGTTGAATTGTTAAGAAGTGATATTGCAATAGAAGAGGTGAATTTATCAAGAATATGAGTGAAAGTGATGTTATAATGCATGTAGGAACCATTGGGGATGCTTTGGAGGGGCTTATGCTTCACCTATGTCCATTAAACGGACTTTAGGCCCGCTAAACAAACCTTCTTAGGTCTATAAATGTCCCTAGCCTCATCCATGTTCGTTAAATAGACATTAGGTGTTGGCCCCTAAATTTATTTCTTATTGAAATAAGCATGGTTTAAGTAAATTATGATGTTTTGGTAGAGTAAAATTTTTTAAAGTTAGTAATTAGGTCAAGGTTAGTAGGATTTTATTGCATGGGTTAATTAAATTAAGGTAGTAAGAATATATAAGGGTATTTTTGGTAGTATACTTAAGGATAAAGACCATAAAGCATAGAAGGAAGTGTAAAATGGACATTTTACAATCATTAAGGGTAAAAAGAGGAGAAGAATTGTTGTCTTGCATTTGAAGAAGAGAGAAAACGTGAGTGGAAAGAAGAAGAGAGGGAATACGAAGAGAAGAAGAGAAGGGGGGAAAGAAGAGAAAACAAGGTAGGTTTTAATTTTCCTTAGCCTTCAAGAGAGATTTTGATGTTGTTCAGGAAGAGAAAAAGGTAGAGGAAGAGAAGAGCTTTCATTAGATCCAAGAAACTCTTCATTTGGTGATGATTTAAGGTAAGGTCTAACTTAATCTTTTGGATTTTTGGAAGGGTTTTAGCTCAAGATGCTTAGGAAATGCATGGGTTCAAGCTTTCTAGGACCAATTTTATGCATATGTTTCTTTGGGTCCTTAAATTTGGATTCCTATTGAATTAAGAATTTAGTCAATGTTAAGGGAATCAAGAGGAGCAAGAGGAGAGGCATTTTTGAGCAAGTCGTTAAGCAAGGAATTCAAGGTAGGTTCGTGTTTATAATCGAGTAATGAGCCATGACTATCTTTTCATATTTAAGTGCATTAAATGATTTTAGTTATTTTATAAACGTTACATGATTGTTCTTTGAATGATTGAGAAATTGCCATACATTTAGTATATGAATTTCTATTGATCAATTGTTAAATGCAAATGGAAATAATTTTTGAAATATTTCATGCTCATGAAAACATGGTATCGAAATGTGTCTTTTGACCAATCTGATTTCTGGTCATGAAATACATGTTATGTGAGTTTGTGGTAGTCCGTTCTATTATATCAAGCGCACTTTGATTTTATTGAAGGTTTCTCTTGCTTGCCCATTAGTGGCACAAGGCTTCTTCATGGACTCCATCATATTTAAGGCAACTCAAAACCATTATATGGAATTGTGATAGTGCGTTTTGTTTATGACTACGTAAGACCATTATGTGAGAATTTTTTAATACATTCTGTTTACGGACCTACCTAAACCATTTCTGATGTGATTATGTTTTTGGAATGGGTTGACAAGTTTGATGAATGCATGACCTATTTTTCTTATGAATTGCTTAATGATGTGAGAATTTTGGAACTATGTGTTTTATGAAATTGATGCAAAGTGATTATGACAATGAGCATTTTCAATAGTTTTGCTTATTCTACTTTATAAACTTGATACCCACGAGCTTTCAAGCTTACCCCCCATTCCACCCCATCATCAGGAGATGAGCAAGAGGTCGAGTGAGCGAGAGAGTCAAGGCATCACTCTGAATCTACATAATTTGTTTTTTTAAGCTAGTTATGTAAAACAAGGCTTTAGTCACATTTCAAGTATTATTGTTCATATATCTTTTGTATTTTTGGGTTATGATGTAATGTACCTTGAAATGCCCATTAAATCTTTGAAAATAATGTTTCTTTTGATGTTAATGAAATATGAATTATGTATGGATGATGTTGAGTTGAAATTGGGTATACTTGAAGAAGTTATCAACTTGAGAGGATGATTTTGAACATAAATTGTTGTTATGTATAAGTGAGATGTAATGGAAAAGAAAGATAAGATTTTTATGAAGGATAAGAATTGGTTATAAGTGATGAATCAAATAAGTTGAGATTTGAGAGTTTAATAAAATTAATTTGGTAGTTGAATGGTTAATAAGTGATGTTGCATTAGAAGTGGTGAATTTGGGAAGATTATGAGTGAAAGTGATGTGTGAATGGATGTAGGAACCATTGGAGATGCTTTGGAGGGACTTTTGTCGTACTTATACCTGTTAGACAAACTTTATTCTGCGAAACGGACCATCTCGGGTCCAAAAATGTCCCTAGCCTAGTCCATGTCTGTTAAATGGACATTAGGTCCAATAAAAGGACTTTCACGTGTCTGGAAGACACCCTAGAGCTCGTGTACGCCCATTAAATGTACGTTTATGTCCTTTTAATGGACATACAATGTACACTTTTGGAAATTTGCGATTTTGACACATTAGATAGCAAAATCTCTCTTTAGAATCTCATGAAAGTTGCAGATCCAGAAGTCCTCTTCGAAACTATCTAAAACAACCTTAATCAAACATCTCTACTTAAAGTCATGCCTATTGCCCCAAAATAGGTACAGTTATAAATTGTGGGCTCATTGATGCTTTTCTATAACACATTTAGGCTCGATTGGATCTTTAAATGTGCTTAGTAGAGAAAACCAAAATGAGTGATATGTTAGGGTGATGTTTGAGGACATAAACATAAAAATGGATTGTCGCATATCCATTGATCAAATAGGAAATTTTTGGGATGTTATCAGAATGAAGATGAAATTATGATAGCTAATGAGAGTTGATTGATAAAACCTTACAGGATAATATGCCCAAGTCTTATGATTTTGGAGTTGGACACCGAAAATGGGGTCCAACATTATAATGGCTGATAATGCGATGATGATAAAAGTTGATTGATAAAGACTGCATGAATAGTATAGATGATAGTAGCAAGAAATAAAATTTTCACTGAATTAGGTTAAGCAGATCAAATAGTTTACATTAAGAATGATCAATGAAAGAATAAATAAAAAATGAATATGTAATGATTCAAATGTGAGTATTGGATTCCTATTCCTGATGAAGACACAAGTATAAAATGTAGAATATGCTACTGAGAGTGTATACATTATGTTTGATGTAAAGTATCCAACTACGTGATTGGATTCTTGAATTTGAGGTGACATTATTGCTAATATAAGGAGATGTACCCTTGGCTATTAATCAGTCGGTAAATCAAAATTTCGAGGATGAAATTTTTTTAAGAAGGGGAGAAATGTTAGCCCCTGAAATTCTTTTCTTATTGAATTAAGCATGGTTAAAAAAAATTATGAGGTTTTGATAGAGTAAAAAATTTTATACTTAGTAATTATGTCAAGTTCAGTAGGATTTTATTGCATGGGTTAATTGAATTAAGGTAGTAAGATTGTATAAGGGCATTTTTGGTGGTACACTTAAGGATAAAGACCACAAGGCATATAAGGAAGGGAAAATCGACATTTTACAAGCATCAAGGGTAAAAGGGGTGAGAACAATTGTTGTCTTGCATTTGAAAAAGAGAGAAAACGTGCATGAGAATAAGAAGAGAGAAAAATACGAAGAGAAGAAGATAAGCGGAGAAAGAAGAGAAAACAAGCTAGGTTTTAATTTTTCTTAACCTTCTAGAGAGATTTTAAGATTGTTCAAGAAAAGAATAAGGTAGAAGAAGATAAGAGCTTTCATTAGGGCCAAGAAACTCTTCATTTGGTGAAGATTCAAGGTAAGATCATACTTAATCTTTTGGATTTTTGGAAGGGTTTTAGTTCAAGAAGCTTAGGAAATGCATGGGTTTAAGTTTTCTAGGATCAATTTTATGAATATGTTTCTTTAGGTCCTCAAATTTGGAATTCCTATTGAATTGGGAATTTTGTCAATGTTAATGGAATCAAGAGAGGTAAGAGGAGCAAAAAGCGAGGCATTTTTAGCAGCTCTTTAAGAAAGGAATTCAAGGTGGGTTCATGTTTATAATTGAGTAATCAGCCATGACTTTCTTTTCAAATGTAAAAGCATTAGATGTTTTCAATTGTTTTATGAACATTACATTATTGCTCTTTGAATGATTGAGAAATTTCCATATGTTCAGTATAGGAATTTCTGTTGATGAATTATGAATTGGAAATGGAAATGGAAATGGTTTTCAAAATATTTCATGCTTATGAAAAACATGGTTTCGAAATATGCCATTCAGGCAATCTGTTTTTTAAGTCATGAATACATGTTATGTGGGTTTGTGGTATTCTGTTCGGTTATGTCAAGTGCAATTTGACTATATTAAAGCCTTCTCCCACCTACCCGCTAGTGACATGGAGCTCCTTCATGGACTCCATCATGTTTACAGCTACGTAAAACCATTATGTGGAATTGGGATAGTACGTTATATTTACGACTACATAAGACCATTATGTGAGAATGTGTTAGTACATTCTATTTATGGCCTACTTAAACTAATTCTGATGTGATTATGTGTTTGGAATGTGTTGACAAGTTTAATGAATGCATAATGTATATTGTTTATGTTGGCCCTCGAAATTTTTTTCCTTTATGAATAACCATAACTTAAATTAATTTTAAGGTCTAGATAGATTAATTTATTTTTTTGGAGTTAAGTAGCATGTTAATATGAGTAAGATTTTATGACATAGATTAATTGAATTAAAGTGTTAAGGTGGTAAGTTTGCATGAGGGAAATTTTTGGAAGATCACTTAAGTTGAAAAGTCTTAAGGCATTGAAGGAAGGGAAAAATGGGAAGAAGGAATTGTTGTTTTGCACTTAAGAAGAGAAAAATATGAGTGAATACTGAACGAAGAGAGAAAATACGAAAATAAGAAAGAAAGGGAGAGATAGTGTCATGGGTTAAGAGAAAGAAGATAGTTGAGCTAAGTTTGAATTTTCTTAGTTTTAGAGGGTGATTTTGAAGTTGTGCCAGAAGGGAAAAAAAAAAAGAGGAAGGTTAAAGCTTCCACTAGAGCCAAGAAACTCATTGTTTGGTGAAGATTCAAGGTAAGTTTATCTTTAATCTTTTGGATTTTTGGAAGGGTTTTGGTTCAAAGAGCTTAGGAAATGCATGGGTTTAAGTATTTTAGCATTAATTTCATACATAGGGTTCTTTGGGTTTTCCAATTTAAATTCCTATTAAATGGCTTTTTTTTTGGTAATGGTGAAGGGAGGCAAGAGGAGCAAGAGGAGAAGCATCCTTGAGCAAGTTTCAAGAAAGGAAATTAAGGTGGGTTTTAGGTTTATAATTGGATAATGAGCCATTATGTTTTCTTTTTAGTCAAGACCATGAAATGATTTCTCATTGCTTTATAATTGTGGCATTTTTTGCTTTTGAATGATTTGAGAAATTGCAATATACTTGGTATTTGAATTTGATTGATGAATTGTGAAAAGATTATGCAAGTGCATATGAAATATTTCATGTTCATGAAAAGTATGTTTTCAAAATGTGTCATTTGGGCAACATGTTTATAAGTGAAGAAATGCATGTTATGTGGGTTTGGTTTGGTCCCTTAAGTATGTCAAGTGTACTTTGACTAAAGACTTCTCCCTCCTACCCGCTAGTTGCATGGAGCTCTTTTATAGACTCCCATAAGTTCACGGCTATGCAAAACCATTTTTTGGGATTATGATAATATGTTCTATTCACGGCTACACAGGACTCTTATGGAAAATGTGTAGTACATTCTATTTTTGGACCTACCTAAACCATTGTAAGGTGTTTATGTGTTTCATGATATGTTGAAAAGATTGATGCATAAATGATTTGTATTATTGTGAATTTGTTTGAGAATTTGAGTACTATGCTTTTTATGCGTCATAAGAATTTTAATGGAAAATGAACATTTTAAATGGTTTTGCTTGTTATTCATTATAAACTTGTTAACCATGTACTTTTAAGCTTACCCCTCCATTTCCATCCCATCTTTAGGTGAACAGCATAAGAATGAGTAACCAAGGGTCAAGGCATCACTCCGATTATGCATACTTTTGTATTTAAGCTAGGTTTTTAAAACAAGACTTTAGATGCATTTTGAACACATTACTATTCATATATCTATTGTATTTTAGGATTTTGATATATTAATGTATTGTGGCTCAAAATGCCCATTAAATCTTTGTAAAACTCTTATCTTTTCAAATTGTTCATTTCACTTTCAAGTTTTCCATTGGGGTAAGAATGTATGTTCAAACTTTAGGGGAAATACTGTATTGATTTTGGCTAAATTGGACAAAGTTTTCTTCTTAGAAGTTGTTTTTTATCTTTCTAGCTTTCTAACACTATATAGTAAGAAATTTTTGGATTTTAGAGTTAAAAGATATGATTATTAGAAGTTTGAGATGCTACATAGGATGAACATTGGGGATAGTTATATTGATTTGACTTTGCATGGAAGTTGTAGGTCTACAAGTCTTCTTTGAAACGGTTTTTGAATAACCTTAATCTAATATTTCTATTGAAAGTTATGCCTTTTTTACCAATACAGCTCGGAAGAAGAAAAGCAAGAAGGGTAAAGTCACAATCGCGACGATTTTAGAGGCTTGCGCGAAAGTCGTGATCACAACCCGCAGGTCCCCCCCAAACCTAAACATATTCCACTCTTTTGAGCATAACTTTGTTGCCTAACCTTCAAATGACATGATTTTTGAACCAATGGATTCCTAACACATTTCTTTATCACTCATAAAAAAATTTATGGATTTTGTTATTGATTCAAAAAGTATTGATCGAATCAAAGTAAGGGTATCCGTTGGAAGAGCATGAACTGGATATTTTATGGAACATACTTTGATATTTTGATGATATCTTGATCTATAGGGTTTCAAATGAGTAATATCATTGTTTCTAAATAAAGTAAAAACATAGAGCTACAAATCTTTTGAAGAAATTGAATTTTAATTTAGTGTCTAATGCTTTCAATTTCTGGATGGATTTTGACTATAGTGTACTGTTTTAGTTTAATAATAGCTCAAAAATGTTTGGTCTATAACTTTGAGATTTCTAAACCAAATTGAATGATTTTGGTGTTGTTTGAAACTTAAGACAATGAGGAACAAATGTTCTGAAGAATTCAATTTGTAACTCAAATTGAAATTTCCCAAAATCTATTCTGAAATAGGAGAAATGGGTTTTTTTTTGTTTAACTGGTGTGGGCATGTCACCTTTGTAGGATGCCCATTCAGATGTCACTTAGGACGTCAGACATATGACTCGAGAAGGCGAGGTCCCAACAACTTATGAATTGTTAGATAATGTGAGAATTTTGGATCTATGTGTTTTATGAAATTGATGCAAAGTGATTATGACATTGAGCATTTTTAATAGTTTTGCTTGTTCTTAGTTATAAACTTGTTGCCCACGAGCTTTCAAGCTCACCCCCCATTCTTCCCATCTTCAAGTGATGAGTAAGACACGAAGCGAGCAAAAGTGTCATGGCATCACTCTAAATTTGCATTTTTTTTGAGCTAGTTATGTAAAACAAGGCTTTGGTTGCATTTCAAGTATTATTGTTCATGTATCTTTTGTATTTTTGGGTTATGATGAAATGTAGCTTGAAATGCCTATTGAAGCTTTGTAAATATTGTTTCTTTTGATGTTAATGAAATATGAATTGTGTGTGGATGATATTGAGTTGAAATTGGCTATACTTGACGAAGTTATCAACTCGAGATGATGATTCTGAACATGAATTGTTGTTATATATAGGTGAGATGTTATGGAAAAGAAAGATATGATTTTTGTGAAGGATGAGAATTGGTTGTAAGTGATGAATGAAATAAGTTGAGATTTGAGAGTTTAATGAAATCAATTTGGCATTTGAATGGCTAAGAAGTGATATTGCATTAGAAGACGTGAATTTGGGAAGACTATGAGCGAAAGTGATGTGAAAATGGATGTAGGAACCATTGGAGAGGCTTTGGAGGGAGTTTTGTCTTACCTATGTCCATTAGATGGATTTTAGGTCCATTAAATGGACCTTCTTAGGTCTGAAAATGTCCCCAATTCAGTCCATGTCCTTTAAATGGACATTAGGTCTATTAAACGAACCTTCACGGGTTTGGAGCCGATGTATGTCCATTAGCTGGAGGTATATGTTTTTTTAATAGACATACACTATACGCTTCCGAAAATTCACAATTGTTACCCTTTAGATGGAAAAATCTCTTTTCGAGGTCTGCATAAAAGTTGTAGATCTAGAAGTGCTCTTCGAAACCATCTCAAAATGACCTTAATCTGACATATTTTGAGAAAGTTATGTCTATTATCCCCAAAACAAGTACAGTTATAACTTGTGGGCTCATCGATGCTTTTCTATAATACATTTAGGCTCAAATGGAACTTGAAATGTACTTAGTAGAGAAAACACAAATACGTGATATGTTAAGGTGATGTTTGAGGACATAAACATAAGAATGGATTGTCGTATTTCCATTGATCTAATAGGAATTTTTTGGGATGTTATGAGAATGAAGATGAATTGATGATGGCTAATGAGAGTTCATTGAAACAACCCTACAAGAAAATACACCCATGTCTTCTGATTTCGAAGTTAAACTCTAGAAATGGGGTCTAATATTAGGTTCGTTAAATGGACCTTCATAGGTCTGGAAAACACTCCAGACCCCGTTTAGGGAGGTGTATGTCCATTTAGTGAACATACATGGGACACTTATGGAAATTTGCAATTTTGACCCTCTAAACGATAAAATCTCTCTTCGCGCTTAACGAAAGTTCTAGATCTCGAAGTCCTCTTCAAGACCATCCTAGAATGAAATTAATCCAACATGTACAGAAAAAGTTATACCTTTTTTCCCGAGATATGTTTGTTTATAGATTATTGACTAATCAATGTTTTTCCCATAAGATGTTTAGGCTTGATAGTGATATTGAACGGGCCTAATTAAAGTAGGATTGAGCTATTAACTTAAGGAGAGTGTATTAGGTGTTAAGGAATAATTCAAAGATCATGTTAATTGATTTTGAGACAAGTACTAAGGAAATGTACTCATGAATGTCATTGAACATGCATTGTACATATTTCATATACATAATTGTGCACAAATGAATACTTATAATTGTGCTAAGTTATTAATGTGTGTGTGCAATATGTGGATTGCATAATGTTGATGCACAGGATAAACGTCCGCATTCAGATGTTTCTAGATCATGGAAGCTAATGCTAATCTGAAGCATATTGTGAGTCAACCTAGATAGTCTTAGTTACTGATCATTATGTTTGTATTATGTATTGAAAGATTATGCAATATGAATGTGATTGTTCTGATTCTGGACATTGAAGGTCCGATGATTTTGATTTATGAATGAGATATTGAAGTGCTACTTGTATATGAATGTGACGAAATAAATGCTTCTTAATATGATTGTTGAATGCTGGACCAAGGTCCGATGATGAATGTGTTCTAAATGTGAATATGCATATAAATGAGAAAGTGATTCTTAATAGAAATGTTGAATGTCAGACTAAGGTACGACGACATGTGAAAGTGACTAATTGATGCATTCCATTACATGAATGCATAAAATATAATGGTAGTTGTAACCGGAGTCGCCACCGAAAAAGAGCTTAAAGCTCAGAAAGTGAAAAAGAGCCTCAAGTTTAGTTGTGAATATACTCGGTATCTACTAAGAGATATGGAACATTATCTAATACATCTCGGTGTCCATTAAAAGATATGAGCTAGTGAAATAGGCACTCAGTCATAACAAAGCAACAAATTAAAAGCGAGTCTCATAAGCATAACATATGCATATGATATGTATGATTTAAATAGTTTGAATAATTTCTGAACGTGATAAGTGTTTGAATGATTGAAGTGATTGTAAATAAAAAGATGTGAATTATGTGTAAATAAGTGATGATATGTGTTATGTGATTAATTAAGTCATCGAGAATGATCACTCACAAAGTTTGCAAAACTCACCCAAACTTTGCAATATTGTTCTAGGATCAAAAGGGTTATACTGTGAGGCAAATGGGAGTATAGCCACTGCATTCAAGTAAGAGATAGAAGTTGAAACCAGTTCACATCTGCATTTATATTCCTTTATTTTTGTATCAACTTGCGTCTTTCGCAATTATTGTATTATGTGTATATGAAAATTTCTGTTTTGTAATAACTTTCTAAATTAGAGATGTTTGTAAATGATCATGTATTATAATGACATTATGATTTTAAGTGTTTTGTATCAGTAATGGTCCCTAGAGACTAATGAAATTTAGACAATTTGTGAAGTGATTGTAACCTTTGTGACTAAAAAAGTTTTTGAATAAAGTGGACCCAATTTGATCATTAATTTCCATGTACACTTGTGTTATTTTTGAAAATTTTGTACCAAGTTCGAGTGTTTGACCGTTCTAGCATGCCGTCCTTGCGGGGTATGTACTCGGACATCACTCAAGATGTTAAATACGTGTTTTACGAGAGTGGGATGCTATATCGACTTTGTTCAGTAAATTTGTTCTCTGGCAAATACCTACACGTTTATTTAAGTATTTTTATATTTTACCTTATGAGATTGACTATTTATTTCATAAGGAAAAACAAAAACGTATGTTAGTCTTTTTACGTTCTATCAATGTCCAATCTTAATAGAACAATGACTAGGAACATTTAAGAATAACACATAAATGCAATATGAATTTTATAATTATAATCTTATTAGAATTTCATTTGTAATGTATAATTATTTTATGAACTTTATCATATACATCTAAATATGTATAAGATAAAGAATATCTTTAAATAATTTGTTACTAAATTATACGCAACAATAGTGGTAAGCAGTTAAAAGTCGTGATTACGAGTCCACTTTGAAGCATCAACCATTAATGAAGGTAACTGGGCGGTTCAATAATTCAAAGATGCTGTCCGTAAGAGGACTAAGGAAGAAAGATTGTTGGCCACGCCATATCTTTTTCTTCCTTGGCGTGCGCTTACGACTGCCGCTTGCTCTGAATGCCTGAGTTGACATCGACTGATCCAACAGAAATATTCATTCCGATTGTGCAAGAGGTGGTTCATGTTTTCTAAGAAGTATTTGAGAAATACATGCAAAATCATCAGTCCTGAAAACAGTTGCTTCTCTTTTTCGTCCTCATCGGTTGAGGATTCAACTGATCTAACGTTTTGAAAAATGTGAACACCATCTCTGTCAGTCTCCAATCGCACCAAAAATCTGACTCAAAGACTGGCAAGGCATAACTTTTTCGTTTTGTCAAATATTGACGATCAGCTTGCACCATTGGCCCTTGTACTTACTGTTACCTGGTAGTTTCAGTATATAAGTGGTACCAGGATCTTCAGTGCCTCCCACGAACTCCTCAACTCATAACAACACTTCTATACTTTTTTTCCATCTCATGGATTACTCTTCATCATTACATCTATTTCCAATTTTTGGCGCTCTGGTATTCATGCTTTTGTGTACTCTATGGTGGTCCAAAAAGTACAATCCTGGGAAAACAGACAGGCGCAATCTTGTACCAGAAGTACCAGGTGGCTTACCAGTTATAGGTCATCTTCATCGACTTGCGGGAACCAAAAACTTGACTGAATCCTTGTCGTCCATGGCGGATAAATATGGTCCCATCTTCTCGGTCAGGATGAGAGTACACCCAACAGTAGTGGTAAGCAGTTACGAGTTACTTAAGGAGTTGTTCACTACATGTGACAGAAGTTTCGCTTCA
>JANSVA010048426.1:0-13139 GCA_025504915.1 Erythroxylum reticulatum | reverse complement strand
AACTGAAGAAGATAAAGTTACATGTAAATACACTTGCTTTCCAGGGAACTATAGTTACATAACTCCAACACACCTTTATGTGTGTTGGTTAAGTTTAGGTTGAAATGATGAAGAAGAGGTGGATTAATCTAATGAGTTGTACAATTGATAAAATGTAGCTTAAATGAAGGAAATTGGTTGGAATGGAGTGGTAGAATGTGTCATTGATTGGAAGAGTTTACTATATGACATGATAGGAGCATGAATTATTATGATAAAGTCTTGGAAATTTGACTTGAAAATCACGGACATTAAGTGTTTGATAAAATGCCTAAGTGAACTTGGCTTAGGATTTAAGACTTTATAATGGTATACATTGGAAAACACTTCCATGTTTATTTAGAGTAAAATTAGAAAATGCAAAAGAGAAGCTAATGTGATGGTGTATAAATATGAGATTTATGTTTAAGTAGTATTTTCATTGTATGCCTTTTTATGCATAAAGGCTCGAAGCTATGAATCAAGGAGCTCATATCGAGGATTGTTGAAGTTAAGGGAGTGAATATCTTCTTTTAAGGTGAGTTGGGGAAACCATGTTTCTCAAATAGGATTAGAGCATCCTAAGACAAGCATGCCGACTTGTATGTGAATTTTGAACCTAGGCAACATATAATAGAAATGAATTTCAAAATGGGTGCCAATATGTTTAAGTATTTAATAAACGTCATTGTTTTGAACAACTATGCATTTGATGTATAAAAGATAACTTTTATTGTATGAAATAATGTTTCAACATGGTTTTTGAAACTAATATTTTAATTACATATTTTGAGAAATCTTATGTCTTTAACAAATCTGAGTTTAAAGTGCAAAGAATAATGTTTTATTTTATGAACTACATTTTATAATAACTTGCAAAATACAACTTTTATTATATGAAATAATGTTTTGGAATTTACATAAGCATAACCGAGTCATGTATTCTGCATGTACTTGTTCTCTTTAGCTTAGAGCATGGTACGGTTTCATTTTATCAGTTGTATCGGTAGATAAAAATATGATGCTTTACTTAATTTTTTTGTACTTGGTTTTTGTATATGATTTTGGTGATTGGTGAGGAGACGATTGGCCAATCGTGTGTTGGGTACAGCTAATTAAGCGACCCCCATACTCTTAACGCTGGTATATTAAAGTTGAGTCACCATATCAACACCTTTCTACAGGATTTGCGGGTGATTCCACACTTAGGATGTGGACACTGACGAGGTCATCACCTAGGGTCATGACACTCTTGTTGACTATAGTTCGGACTCACCACGGATGAAAGTCAAGCCAACACCGAGTATTGATGGGTGTACATATTAGTTTGGCCAACTAGTGGTGTCGTATATGATTGTTTTAGCTTATCCTAATGTTGGTTTTCCTATCGATATTTGATTTATACATATGATGTTTTTATGCTTTTGTGTACTAGAACTGGAACCTATGCTCACCGGATGAGTGAGTAAATAGGCTAGGCCTATATGATTCCTAACCAGTATACATTGAGTCATAGGCTGGGCCTATATGTTTTTTATATGATATATATTCACTTCATACGTTATCTACACCGTCTTGGTATGAATTGAATTTTATTTGTGATATATGTCTTTCTTACTCACTGAGTACCTAGTGTACTCACCCCTTCCGCTTTCCAATCATGCAGGTTAATTTAGTGAGTTTGAAACTCTGAGTGGATCTTGCAGTCTTTTGACATTTTCAATGTATTACCGCATGTGGGTAGTTTCCTATTTTATACTTTTATGGTCTAATGGTTCATGAACGGTGTTTATGTAGATACGCTTTATGATTTTGTAAGTTAACTTTTGATTGCCTTGTATTTTATAAATGACTTTATGTATGAATCTTTTGATATTGTTGTTGCCTTGAGTGGACTTTAAAGTCTTGAAGTTGTGGTTGGATGGGAATGTAGAAGTGTGTTTAAAATTGTTTGAAGGTTTTGGGATTTTTAAAACGTAGTCATTGTGCTGCTCAAATTAAAAAAAAAGGGAAAAGAATAGATATTCAGTTAGCCTTGCATAGTTAGATTAAGAATACCATAAGTGTCCTTAGCCCGATTATGTGGCGGTTGTCATAGGCCCGATGTGATACCAGGTCGTGACAAAATTTGTCCATCATACCCTTTAGTACTTTAAAAAAACTAATATATCTAAAATAAAAAGTTTGATTTTTTAATTCAATTAAATGAGAAATACTCCCACTAAATTTATAATCTTTGATATACCCCGCATTTTTAGGTTTAACTCCTTTAAAGGATAGATTTTTGGTAGTCAATAAAATAATTGTTTTTCGTCCTTAGGTTTAATTCCTTTATTATTGGATTATAAATCCTTACTTTAGTAGGACAACCCCATATGTGTAAATATCTTAAATTTGTTTTCCTTTCATTCAAAATCTTAAAAGGATTTTTAGGAATGGTTCTTGATGGAACTCATTTAAGATTGACATTATAGTTTTTAAGGTGAAACTTCATAAACTTAATGGGAGACTATAATTAATAATCATACTTCCCACCATACCTATAAAGGTATGATTTCTTCTTCAAATTGTTATGATAAACATGCCATTACATGTTGTGCAATAATGTCTTCGTCTTTGAAGAAATATAATAAATAGCCCTATTTTTATCTTATCTTTGTGCACCTAACATAGTATTCTCGACCTCTAACAAAGGTTATGATCTTAATTATTTTGTCCTTTTGTGTCTCTACTTTTACTTTGAAAACATAAAACACATACAATGCCTTTGACTTTTCAAAGATAAAAAGAAATCAAACTTGAATTATTATCTATTAATAAGATGAAATCTTTGAACATTTAAACAAGGAATAGAAAATGATCCACATATATTAATGTCTTTAATCTTAAGAATATCACTGATTTTTTAAGAAATTAAACAACATACCATTAATCTAAACAGGGATTACAAAAAACCAAGCAGTTGAAAGGTTGAAATCAGTTACCTATTCAAATATCCAAGAGATAACAACTTGTTACTAAAATATATAAACCTTAATAGGTTACAAGGACTTCGAGATTCTAGAAAATATAGCAATGGCAGCTTTAGTTTTAAGGGAGCTTCTTAATTTTGATTAGATTCCAATGTAACACGATGTTCAAGCTATATAATAGGTGGATCTTTTTACGTTATAAATTGTCACCTTATCTTTGAGAGTAAATATTTAAATACAAGGGCTTTCTTCTTAGACTCATAATGAAATACTCACATATTTCACTCCTTCTATAATGAGTAAATTATGTTACTCAAGTAGATTTTATAAAATATGTAATCACTATGACAAAGATTTTAAAGTTGGCTTGACCAATTCATAATATCATTCTAACTAAATGGAAGTGGGGATGACAAATGACCTTTTTCCAACGTGCTAATATACCTATCCATATAAATCTAAAGTAGGAACATTAAAAAAGAGGTGTTAAATGGATTCCTTTTCTTCCCCGTAAAGAGAGAAACTATTAGATATGTTCTATAACCTACCAATCTTATTAGCATTACGAAGTTCTCTTTCGATAGTAAACCAAATGATGGTTGAAGCTCTAGGACTTGATTGCTTGAAATAGAATCTTTTAATCCAAGGGACAAAAGGGATTTGAGGTTTAAGGATAACTCTATATAAATAATTAGAAAAAAGGCCATTAACGATACCTCTTTATCTGATAAGATCTTTGGTGTTTTGAGTTTAGGGTAAAGGAGTGTTTCAAATCCACTAGCACTATTATTGAGGACTTCCTTAATAATGAAAGATTCATGAATAGTTGAGTGGAGGGGATTAAATGCTTTTTTATCCCTTAGAGGACCAAAGTCTATCCAAGAATCAAACCAAAAGTTCACAAGGGCACTATCACCAATTTTTCACAAAATCTCTTACCTGACAATGTTCCTCGATCTTCTAAGTTATATTGAAGTCCCCCCCAAAAAATACTATTTTACTGAACGGACCAAATATTATTCCCTTTAAGTAGTATTCATGCATCTATTTAACCCAGCCTGATTGTTTATCCACTATGAGTCTTTATAACCTATTGATCATCATTTTTTTACTGGCTATTCAAATGGGAATAATTCCTAAACCTCCTTCCTTCTTAAGGATAGTTACATCACTCTATTTAATCTTATCCTTAGAATTGTTGTTGTAGTCTCTCAACATATGAAAGTTATTGATAATTTCTCAATTGTTTTGATAATATCAATAGGAATCATATGGTGGGATAACTAGTGATTGGTGTAAGTTGTTCAAGACTAAATTGATAAGATGGATCTTCTAAATAAGGAAAGGCTTTTATTGCACTAAATTGAGATCCTCTTTTGTATCTTTTCAATCTATGAAACGAAATCAATGTAATTTAGCTTCCTAGTAGATATGGGTATCCTACGGGAAGTAAAAGGAGGCTTCATAATGTTTAAACTATTAATAGTGGAGGACCATGAAGACAGATGTGAGGCACTGGAAGAGATGAAAACTTGGGTCTTCTCCTTGTCAATAGAAAGATCTAAATTTTTAAAAAATATATTTAATCTAATCATTAAGGCATATAAGGAACTATCATCTATTTTTTAGAATAAAATGAGATCATCTATAAAGAATAAGTTGCATAATTATAGCTTTTTATATTTAGAAAAGAACTTGAATTTGTTACCTTGGCTAGTGGAGGAAAATATTGAGATTCTTGTAAGGACTTGCGTTACTAGTATGAAGGAGAAAGGGGGTCTCTTTCTTAATACCCTTGCCTCATTTGATGAGTTTGGAAGCCTTACCATTAACAAGAACACTATATGATACAGAAGATATGCACAATTTAATCCAAATCACTAATAAGGTAAGGAAACCAAAGGCTTTGTGAGTGTTTAAGAGAAGTTCCAGTTGTCAAGAAAATTAAATTTTTTTAGAAATCTATTTTGATGGTGCAATCTTTAGATGAATGCTTCCTACATAGCCTTTGAGAAGTTCCTAAGCTATCAGGATATTATCTCCTATTGATTTGTCTTTTATGAATTCTCCTTAGGTAAAATCCATACACCTAAGGAGTAGCTCCTTTAATTAGTTTGCTATCAACATGGATATAAGTTTGTATATTGCATTATAGTAGGCAATGGGTTTCAAAGCCTTGAAAGTAGAAGGATTACTTACCTTAGGAAAGAGGAACAAAAACATTTTATTAACAACCTTCAACATCTTGTAGTAATTAAGTAATTTCAAAACAACATTCATAACCATAAATTTGACTTATGTCCAAGATCTTTAAAAGAAGAAGCAATTTATCTTGTTAGAGCCTAGAGCATTGTTAACGTGTATAGAAAACAAAACTTGCTCTATATTAGTTATTATAAATGGCCTTATAAGGAAGCAACTTCTTAATTAGTAAGTTTCTCCTTACAAATTAATTGTCAAAGTTGGATAAAAGAGTGACAACTTGTTAGAGTTCCTAGAGAACTACAAAATAAATCACAAGCATCTTAAAGAATCCCTTACTGAGTATTAATAATGTACCCTTGAGTATTAGATATGTGATTGATTCTATTGTAGTTCCTTCTATTAAAGATTAAATTAAGGAAAAAGAGGAGTTCCTATCCCTTTCCAATAACCAATTAACCTTTAATCTATGTTTCTAAAGTGAATTGTTAATTTCAAGTACAATAGCATAATTGAAGAGAGTAGTCATATCTTTATTTTAAAGTGTTTAATCAATAGTGGATATGGCTAAAAGAGATTATATGGAGATCAGTCTATTCCTAGGATGAGTTACAGTGTGAATGGTATCCCTTATTCTTTATTTGTTAAAGGATTTGAGTTCCAAGTTTATTAGTTTCATTTGTTGTATACAAATATAGAGTTTACAGCCATTAATATCTTAGGATAACTCTTTCCTTAAAGCTTCCTAAAATCCATTCACTTCCGTTAGTATATTATTGAATCTAAAAGGGTGGAAATTTTTCCTATAACCTAATAAATTTTCCACTATAATTGGAGATTGATAAAAAAAGGGGATTGACAAATAAGTTTAGGGTCGAGTAGTTCAATAAAGTTTAGAGTTTTAATTTTTTAAACAAATAAAAGAGATAAAAAGGAAGATTATTTATCTAGGAAACAAGTTAGGAGTCACTTTGAAGTAGTTATATATTAATATTTATTAAGAACTCAACATTCTTAAAGATAGATCAAGATTTCAAGGAGATTACAAGATTCAATAACATGATATCTTTATGTTGTTTTCTTTATGATGTTATATTAATATTCTTTGTGTGATTATAAACTAATTAGGATATAGATTTAGGTAAGAAGAACCAAAGATGTGATATATTCTAATTCATTTTATAATTAATGAAATGCTAGCTTTCTTATGATTTATTCATACTAAAGTGAAAGTGAAATATTCATCATATGATTCATGCATCCAAATTAATAGAAGCAATGTATGTTTAGGCCACAATGTGAATAAAGAGAGATAAGCTTGAGTCATTCTAAAGGAAGATATAATATTTTCCTAAATTAGGGTAAAACTTCTCTCCTTTCTCCTCTTTCTCAAAAATAAATCCTTTTGAAACCAATTTGCTTAGTTTAATTTCCATTTTAGGTAACTCCCCCTCTTTCCATGTTTCTCCATTTCATCTTTTACCATCTTAGGAAAATTTCTTCTAGTTAATCACCCTTCAGGTCTCTTCCTTTACTAGAAACTAAGATTGTCCCTATCGCTTTGAGGCCAAATTCCACTCTTGCAAGGTCTAAACCCCCTCCTTTGTGTTTAGATATGTCTTTCCTTCAAAACCTGTATAAAACCTTCCAAAAAACTCCTTTTGAACCTTTGTAATTTCTCCTTCTATAGATGTTAGAGCCCTAGAACCTCCCTCTCCTATGCAACAAGATGTATTAATTCCCCCTCAAAGAATTACTTAGAGAAGGGTGGCAAATTATCTAGATACATTTTGTCAACTATGATATGTAAAACGTTTCCAGCTAAAAAGCCCCATTCACACCCTTAAATGAGATCCTTCAACTTGGAATTTAGCCTTAGTTGGCTATGTTTTAGAAAAGTGATTGCCTTTTTGTACTGTCTAACAATAAGCATTTGTAAATAGGAAAAAAGTTTCGTCTTGAAAAGGTTCTAATAAGTGAAGATTTATTCATCTTTAAATTTGTAACCTTAGAGAATGTCTAAAGAATCTAGGAAATTTGTTAATGGAGCATACATGGAAGACCCCTCTTTGTCACTAAATGGCTCCCTGGGTTTTATCTGGATAGGAGTAGATTGCGAACCATAACTATTTAAGCCAAAGGTCTGCTAAAGGTATAAGTTACATTACAAATTTTTTAGACAAACTGATCAACCTTAACAAGAACACAATAAACTTAGAAACAATAGTTTATCAATGATTTTGTATAAAAGTGGACTTAGATTGTGAGTTTCCATATCCCATTAAAGTTATGAGACTAGTTCATGATAACCTTTTATTTGAAGACTCCCTCAAAGTTAGTATCTCTGATGGCCTAAGAGGAAAGAATCACTAATGGGAGAGTGAAAAATATTAAATCTAAATTCATTCCAGAATTTGATTCTATTTCATCTGTGGCCTCTTCTCTAGTTATTGTGGCTCCACTAAAAGACACTGATTCCCCTTTAAAAGATCCTAAACCTACTTCAGATCCTTTGAACCACTCGAATCCCCCTTCATTTATTTCATCACATGTTTAAGTTATCTCTACTACTCTTGAAAAGGCAACAATAGTAGGACAATCACATCCTCTCAATAACACTTTGATCTCCCTAAAGACCATAGACCCTAGATAATGTAGTAAGGAGTTAAATCAATCCTCTATTGTATCATTACCTGTACCAAACACCACTAGGATCAAAGCATGTAGGAAAGATAAGAAGAAAATGCCTACTTCCTCCCATCCCTCCTTATGAAATTGCTCATATGGAATGTTAAAGGCATACATATGTCCATCAACCAAGCTACTTTTAAAAAGTTCTTGTCCATCAATAGACCTCATTTTATGGGTTTATTTAAAACTAAACTTAAACTAAACCTTATATAAAAAAAGTCTTTAGTTTCTTAAAAAAGAATAGATAATAATTAACAATTATGGTGCACACTTTAATGGAAGAATAATTATCTCATTGGATTCTTCCATCTTTATCCTTAGAAATTGAAACTGTTTATATGAATTCTTACACTACAACGTCTTTGTGAAGCAATCTCAATTCCTATAGGCATTACAGTCATTTATGCCTTAAACATGGAGTTTCAAAGGAAACAGTTAGAGGAAGACTTAAGATAGTTGGGAAGGAGCTTATCTTACATCTGGCTCATAGTTGGGGACTTCAACTATATCCTATCATCGTTAAAAGTGGAAGGTATTAAAAGAATTCTCAATCCTCGGGTGGAGGAGCTAACTCACCTTATCAAAACTTTGGAGTTGATAAATTTAAATAACTAAGACACCTTTATACTTGGAAAAATAGACAAATTAGGGATTGTTTCCAACAGAAGAAGTTGGATAGGCGTATGATGAACTGTCTTTTAATGAAATAATTTCCTCTAAGCCATGCTAATTTTGGTAATCAACATACTTCAGATCACTTGTCAATCTACCTTCAAATCATGTTAGAAGAAGGTAAACAGAAATCCCCTTTTAGGTTATATAGTTCTCTACTCAAACACCCTGATCTCGCTGATGCTGTAAATAAGGGCCTGACCTTAAATGTATATGGTTTATTTGCCTATAAATGTATCACTAATCATAAGGCAATAAAAATGGAGCTAATCAAGTTATAGAGAGGGATGTTAGATCCTATGGTATGGAGAAAAGAGGCCATTGATGCATTGAACATATTCTAAGAAGTATTAGTTTTAAACCCTCTAGATCACTCTTTCATAGAACAAGAACTCTAGGAACTAACAAGCTATATTAATGCACTTGAAGCTTACAATTCCCAACTCCTACAAAAATAAAGGGTGAGCTGGTTAAAAGAAGATGATAAGAGTTCTAAGTTTTTCTTTATATTAATTCAAGCTAGAAGGAATCACAATAGTATCTTACTCTCACAGATTTAGATGGAAACCTTATCTTATGTTAAGTTAAACTAAAAGAGTTAGCATGGAGTCATTTTTCTAAATTTTTTGGGCACCTCTTATATAACTAATCTAGTGTCTAAAGAATTGAAAGTGTTATCGAAATCCTAGATTTGCATGAAACTTATCAAGAGTTCACAAAGGAAATTACAGTTAAAGAATTTAAAGCCACTTTGTTCTCCTTTTCCCCTAACAAAGCACCTAGTCTTTATTGTTATAATGACAAGTTTTTTTTAATCCATTTGGAATCAAATTGGTGAATTAGTTCCAAGTGCAATCTTAGAAGTGTTTAAATTTGACATAATGCTTACTAAGCTAAACCAAACCTACTTTATTTTAATCCCTAAGGTCCTAACTATTTCATTTTTAAATGATTATATACTCATTGCTTACTATAATATGGTTTATAAAATAATTACAAAAAGTATAGACTAAGGAAAATTTTGCCTATATTCTTCAATCCTTGCTAGTGTGCCTATGTTTGAGTTAGAAACATTAGTGAAAAATAAAGCTTGATATTTTATGCATATAATTTAAGTATGAATGCATAAGTTGCATACTTTATTTATATATTTGATATAGATATTAGATGCATGTTAAATTGTATATTTAATTTTTTGATATTTTACTTGCAATTTTATATTTAATCAGACTATTTAAAATTAAATTCCTTATTAAAATATTAAGTACCCATTAAGAATGTGGTTGTTTCCTTATATTTTTTTAGAATAAAACAAAATTTCTATTTATTGTTAAGCTTGTTGAGTGACTAAAGGCCCTTTTAATCTTAAATTAATAGGTCTTATTTAACCAAATTTGTATGATTTGGATGAGTAACTCATGATTATATGAATTTAGAGGAAAGTTTACATAACATATAAGATATGTTTTGGTACAAGTTGTCACCTAGCAGATCTAAGAATCATATAATATGTGATTAATAAGGTTGTTATATACTTAATTTAAGTTTAGTTGGCTTGTTGAGTGACTTAAGGTTAACTAAATTAAAATTGGATCCTAGCCTACTAAAGATATTAGAGTAATCTTTTTGAATTGTAGTCAGGGCTACTATTTTGAATAAAATAGTAGGAGTAACCAAATACAGGATTAAAGTCCTGATCTTATTTAGTAGTGATGGGAGTAGAATTTAACTTGTTTAGTATAGTTGATAATACGAGTTACTGAACCAACTTTCTTACTATAATCCCTATTGAGAATATGGTGTTAAAGTTTTAAAGATATGTCAAAAACATATGAATGACAAAATGTATTGACATTTTGAGTTGACTAATGTCTTATAAACTTTGATGATAATATGTAAGATGTATGTCAAAACTATGATAGCAAGATGCAAGAGGTTGCATAAAATAAGGCTAAAAGGTATAGTACCTTGATGAATTATTTCATTTAATTTACTTTACTAAAAATATAAATCTATTCTAAAATTATAGGCCTTTGCTATAAAATGATCATATTTATCATTAAAAGAAATTATTGCAAGATTTTCTTGCCTATATATGATATGATAAAGATCATATTTATTTATAGTTCATGCTTAAGTATTTGGTACTGAATTTGGATTTAACATTATTATAATGTTCAAAGCATGATAAGAAATAAATTATTGAGAAAAATTATTTGATTTAAGCTTATACAAATAGTTTGTATATGTTGGATTGAAGGAGACTTATCGTTAACATAAATGGTAATAATATAAAGTTGGTAACTAAGACTATCCTTTTATGCCATGTTGGTTGAATTAAGATTATAAGAATCATAAAGTTAAAGATAATGATATATGTATCCTTTTGATTATGAATCGTATGAAACTTGTTAAGTTGAAAAATAATCAAATCAACCTTTGGTGAAAGAATGATGATGGAATTGAATTGTTAAATCTTATACATGCGATGCATTAGACGTGGTAACAATTTATAAAATGATGATACTTATATTTCATTAGATTACTAATGAATTTATGTGATATAGTCATATTATTAAATGAAATACTGATTTAAAATTTTGAAAAGTTCAAATTATTTAAATATAGGTAGAAATTAAGCATTAAGAATGCTAAAGCACTTTAAAGAGATCGATGTGGTGTGTAACAGTCCAGATCACCCGCTTACAGATATTGTCCACTTTGGGCCTTGATCAAGCCAAGCCCTCACGGTTTTGCTTTTCTCGTGGCCTTCCTAGGAGGTCATCCATACTAGTACTACTCTCACCTAAGCACATTTAACCTCGGAGTTCTGATGGGATCCAATGCATTAGGCCATAGAAAACACGTCTATAAGGGAGAGGTATTCATACCCTTATAAGGTGTACTTCGCTCCCCTCTCCAACTGATGTGGGATCTCACACTCTTAGAACACCTTGGTTGAGGTTGAAAAATCAAAAAGAAAGGTGAAATATAATGATGGTCGAAACTTCCTTCTTTCCCTCATTTCTCCTTTCTTCTCCTTTCTTTTAATTAAAACAAATTGTTTTAATGTCTAAATAAAAGGGGTTGCATGGCCATACCATGTAGAAGGGTCTAGAATTTGACTCTTCTTTGACCAAACATGGTGAATTTACCAATTTGCCCTTAGATATGTGAAATTACCATTATACCCTCCAAACTTTTCCTAAATTTGCATTTAAGCTCAGAATTTGGGAATCACCAAAACTTTTATTTTCATTTTGTTCCTCAGACTTTTGAAAATTATAATTAAGCCCCTTAACTTTATAAATTACGATTGGTCCTCCAAGAATTGAAAATTTACATTTAAGTGCTTTAACTTTTGACAATTTGCAAATAAGCCCTTATATACATCAACTTTTCCAATTAAGCTTTCTAAGTGCCCCATGAGTCTATAAATCATGTCTAATTACCTATAAGGCATTATAAATCATTTAATTTAACCACCATGGTCATATCTATCCAATGGACTCGGTTTTATCCATTTAAAAGCTCATATGTCGAAAATCTCCAAGATTCCGCATACTGACTCATATAAGGGCATATAACATTATAAATCATTAATATATTCACCAAAATGAATTAAATATATCTTTGAACTCATATACAACCATATGTAGATATCAATATACAGTAGTATCTCCAAATATGATACGACACAAAAGGGCTTCGAAAGTCCGACGTTACATGGTAAGTTTTAAATCTTTTATCATTTATAAAGAATGAGATTCTCTGGTGAATATCTCCATAACTAAATTCCATAAGAGTATGGATTTGTATGGAGGAAAATACAATATGAGATATTATATGATGTAATAAATCTTATATAGCTATACTTAATATAATAACTTACCTTTGGTAGTTCCAATTAAATCAATTATCAAGATTTCATATTAAATATGAAACACTAAGACTTTGAAAGAGACAAAGTTAATGATTTAAGGATGTAATGCTTAGTTTAAGCATCTATTATCCTATAAGTTAAAAGTAAATTGGATAACTAAAGGTTATGAGAAATCCAAAAGGTTAGATATAATCTTACAAATCTATTAAACAAATTATTTGTTTCAATGAACACTTATAGGAGAATGGTTCTCAAGGTAAGTAGTGGGGGTAAGATAAAATTTGAAAAGTTCAAATCTTATGACAATATATCTAATTGAAACTAGTGCCTCTGTTGATAAATTTGATGTATAGTTAAAAGGATACAAAACTTTGAAATACACTTTTATGATGAATTCAAAGAGTTTGCTTTAGAGATGAATATGAATTACATATATGTAAGAAAGTTAATGGGAGTATAATTTTCCTCTTTAATGAGAGTATATAGGCACATATTGCTCAAATAGAATAATGATTCATATTTTCAATTATTGAAAATATAATTGCCCAAGAATAACTCTTATTGGATATGAAAATGTAACAACTTAGTTCTGGAAATTAGACCTTCAGAGATAGATACAGAAGTTGTTTACCTACTCTAGTCCAAGTACATAGATAAAGCTTATCTTAGCCTCTCCAGGCTCTTAACCTTTTCTTTCTCTC
>JANSVA010048389.1:0-13141 GCA_025504915.1 Erythroxylum reticulatum | reverse complement strand
TTTTACAACTACCCTTCAACTCAAATACCACTTTTTTGATCATCTCTAAGGAAAACACCAACTCACGTAAACACACATATATACATATTCATGCGCAGTAAAGAAAAACAAGAAACAGAGTATACCACCTTTTCATTCTTTGATTTTCTACTCACTTCATACACCATTTTTATTGCTATTTCAACTCCAAAAATAATTTCCACAACATCAGATCACTAGAATTCCATCAAAAACTAAATAACACTACAATCAAAATTTTCATCCCATCCACAGTATTCATGAATATATATATACGTAAATGCCATATTCCATGCAAATGACAGTGATTCATCAATTTTTTGTCATAAATCCATAACTCTAACAAATTTCTTCATTACTTACTTGTTGAAGACTCCAAAATCTTCAACTACCTTCAAGCCCTAACTCCATGCAAAATTTCGTACTCCTCTGTGTAACTGACCAACTTCTATTTTTTCTTTAGGTAGAAACACCAATAGCAAAATAGGTTTGATAAGGAAGAGGAAAAGCAAAGAAAGCTATCAGGAGGATATTTGATGAAAACTTTGTATGTTGGAAGGAAATCTAAAGAAGGTAATGAAGAAGGAAGAACTTAGACATATAGCTAAACCTTTATCGATTCTTAGATAACTCAATTTACTTTTAACAAATTACAAAAGTAACTTAACTAAGTGACACTTGTCACTTTCCTAATGCCTAAGTTCTAACTTAATTCCCTTTTGAACTAATTACTTCAACTATCATCTTTACAATCCAATTATCTCCAATCTTCTTTTGACTTCTTTTTTTTTTCTATTTTCCATAATACATCTATAAATTCCAAAATAAATCCGAAATTCACTAAAATTTAAAAGTATCATAATTCCACTAACCCGTAAAATTTCCAATGTAAAAACATTCATAATTCTCAAAAATTCACAAATCAATCCAATTATACCCTGAATTATTTATGAATGCATGTACACTTATTTTCATGTGCAGATAAATTCACTATTCATGTAGATGTGTATGGCATATTATGTATGAGCATGAAGAAGCATGTCTAAGCCTTTTCTAAATCACTCACATTTACTATTTTAACCTTCTCACAGGTAATGGGATGTTACATTTAAAATAGTCTTGAATTAGAAGAAGAAGAGAGGAGAGAGAGAAGAAAAACCAAAGAGAGAAGAGAGTGAAAAACGTGGAGAGAAGAAAAATGAAGAGAAGAGTGCGTGGAGTGTTGGAGAAGAAGGAAAGAAGAAGGAAAAGAGGAAGAAGATTTGATCAAGGTAAGCTTCATTTCTTTCTTCTTGCTTTACTAGAGAAGGAGTTAGAGAGAGAAAGAGGTTTTATATTGAGAATGAAGGGTTTGTGTTGGAAGAAGATGATTTAAGAGACCCATTTGATTTAACGGTTTCTAAGCTAAGGCTTTGGTTTTACTAACCTAGACAAACTATGGAGACAAACTATGGGTAGTTAGTTCAAGATTGATTTTTACTTTTGCGATTTTGAAGCTTTATGAATTTTATTTAATTTGGATTGAATCAAAACTTGGTTTGTTTTAGGAAACCAAGAGAACCCTATCTTAGAGCAAGAGGAAAGGCAAGCTTGACTTGGATTTTTTTTCAAGCCAATTAGGTGGGTAATATATTTATAGTTGTTGTGTAATATGAGCAAATCGTCTTGTTTGTATATTGTGTGTTAAATTTCTAAATTGTGAATTGCTGTGATATAAAAAAAGATTTATGATGTGTTTTATGTCATTCATTGAAAGATGTACAACGTTTGGATATAATTAAATTATGCTTATGACCATGTTATGCCTTGGAATGTGTCATGGCAATTTGTATAAATGAAAAGAAGAAAAAATAAAAGAAGCATGAAAATATGAAATTATTATTGATTGAATTGATCATAAATTTTCTTGTGATTGAGCAAGAGAGGAATCCATTTTGTTAGTTACGTGCACGTTGACCTATAGCTTTCTCCTGGCCGTCCACTTGAGGCACACGAGATCCTGAGAATCGGACTCGTTTTGTTTACAATGTAAACTTCAGTTTCTCCGTTTCATTCCACGGAACTCTCAAGCCACTTGTTGTGCATTTCATCATTGATTTATTGAGTATTATGCATAATTGAATGTTATGCTTTGATAGATAATTACATGATATGTTCTAAGTGATGACATCTTGTTTATTATGAGTTGTGAGTTTGAATAGTTGAGTATTGAATTGCTAGATATATATATGTATATATGCTTGAATATATGGCTCTTTACCGATGACTATAAATATATTAGTCATTGAGTTGTGTAGCTCACCCCAGTATTCCCTTCTTAGGTGCAGAACGACAAGGTTAGCGATCATTGCAAGGCAATTGGACAAACTCTGAGATAGTTAGCATTTTTGTACTAAGTTTGATAACTTTTGAGTAGCTTTAGCAGCATATCGATAATGAGCATCCCTATGTATTTTGTATTAAGCTAATGATAAGGTATGGATATGTAACTAAAGATGCATTCAAACAATATTTTGTTTTAGCAATGATATTGAGTAAATGAAGAAGTTCTTTTGTCATGATGATAATGAAATATGATTGTGTTTGGCTCGTGATTTTCAAAATCTGTATAATGCATTTTTTAGCATATATTCTGAACTCAAAGGAAAAATTTATTAATCTAGGTAGAATTAAAGAACCTTGTCTTCATAAAAGTTGTATATTATCCTCTTATCTTTCCAATGGTATAAAATTTGTAATTTTTGGACTTTGGATGAAAGAGATATGGCCTTTACACATCAACATCACTAGTGTGGCGTCAGCTGCAGCGCTATGCCTAACATAAATTTTGTCTTGATTTCAACGATTAAAATGCATTGATCTCAGCTGGATTATAAAAAGTTGCCTCTTGAAATTTGTAGCTTATATTTCTAGCTTTCCAATGGAATAAGGTATGAAATTTTTAGACATCGGAGTTGAAAGATATGATCATTATAAGTTAGGGATGTTGTACTCGATGTATAAAAGCCTCGGGTGCGATTGCAAGAAGGAAAGGTGCAATCGCACCTCGCAACTTATCCAACCTCAGATGTGATCGCAACAAGGAAAGATGCGACGAAACCCTGGGAGTAGCCTTGGGTGCAATCGCAATAAGGCAAGGTGCAATCGCACCTTACAACTTCTCCAATGTTTCGCCATCCAAAGGGTTTTCCAGCTCTGAACATGTTTGACTCTTTTAGCCATAACTTTGTTATCCGACCTCCAAATGACCTAATTCTTAAAGAAATAGATTAATAACACATTTATATATGCCTATATAAAAATTATAACCTTTATAGTTGATTTTAAAAAGATTGATGCAAAGCAAGTAAGGGTATGGCTTGGAAGAGCATAAATTGGTTACGAACATACTTTGGCTTTTTAATCATATCTTGAGCTACGGATCTCGGAATGAGATGATTCTTGTTGGAAAATAAAATAGAGACACAATTTTTTTGAAGAATTCAAATTATTATTCCACTATCTAACTAGTGTGGGCTTCCCCCTTATGGGATGCGTGTTCAGACGTCTCTTAGGATGTCTGGCACGAGTCTCGCGAGGGCAGGGTGCCCAACATCTTATGGTATTAGAGCGATGGTTGGAATCTGAAAATAAGGTCCAACACCAAACCTCATTTCTTCTAGTAAGGTTGCACATCCATCGAAGCATCCTCATCTCAGTTACCCTTAGCTTATGACCATTCACTTGTTTAATGGGTTAATATTCTGCTCCATAAAGCATAGCTGGCCTAATCGCGAAGCAATATAGTTTACCTTTAACCTTAAGTAATATCTTCTTGTCAAACAAAACTCCTGATGTATTTCTCCATTTAAGCCACTTAGATCTGATCTGGTGAACTATGCCTTCATCAAGCTCCCATTGCTATGGATTATAGGCCTCAAATATTTAAAACCATCATTTTGTGGTATAACTTTTGAACCAATCTTTACCTCCATATTGGAGACCTCTCTATGTCCCGAAAAGTTGTACTTTATTTACTCACTCTTGGTCCTACTTAATCTAAAGCCTTTACTCTAACGTATTCCTCCAAAGTTCAAGCATAACGTTGAACTCTTCTTTTGTCTCATACACCAAAACAATGTCACCCGCAAATAGCATGCACTAAGGCACATACCTTTGGATATTCTTCGTGAGCTCATCAATCACTATTGTAATCAGAAAAGGGCTCAAAGAAGAGCCTTGGTATAGCCCAATATCTATAGAAAAATGCTTTGTATCTCATCCTGTCATCCTTACTCTAGTCTTTATACCTCATACATATCCCTACTAAGTTGTATATAAGTCATAGGAACCCTCTTGGATTCTAAACACCTCCACATCATTTCCCTTGATACCCTATCATATGCATTCTTTAAATTAAAAAAAATCATATGTAAGTTACGCTATCGTTCTCTATAATACTCCTTTAACCTCCTTATAAGATGTAAAGATTCTGTCGTAGACCTTCCTAACATGAAACCAAATTGGTTTTCTGAGATAGAAACCTTCTTCCTCATTTACTTCTTGATCACCTTCTCCCATAACTTTATAGTGTGACTAAGTAATTTGATGGCCTTATAGTTGTTACTGTAACACCCCGTGTTAGGGGTTAAAATATTGAGGAATTTCAGTTCACTTTAAACTTTGCATAATTGAGTATTTCACTGTTATGTACTTATGAAATTTGAATCATACAAATTATTGTACATACATTCAAGACATTTTTTGGGTAAAATGGATTTATGAATGCGATAAAATTTCGAAAAACTCATTCGAAGACTATTGATATTATTTCAAAATTTTTCGAAATATTAGGAATTTTTTATGGAAATTTTAGGGGATTATGAAAAATAGAGAAATGGCATTGTGACATATGGCTGTCTAAGATGTTGACAAAAGGCACACAAGCAAGGAGCCACATGTCACTAGGATAATAATACATGTATGTATGTGTGTTAGAAAGCAAAAACTAGATCTGTAACTTGGTTGTTCTTCGGTTTTGCTTAGTTTTTACTTAACTTGGTTGTTCTTCAGTTTTGCTTAGTTTTTACTCAACATCGAACCTTACTTTTCACTCTCACTGCTAGTGGTTTTTCTAAAAACAAGGTAAGTGAAATTTCAGGTTTCTGGTACTATGAATAAGTTGATGATGTTTCACGGTTAAGAAAGGAATACATGCATGAATTGTGTATAAAGCATTTCGGTGATAGTGTGAAATAAACATGAGTTGTTTTCACTGTACATGTATGAATCTATTAAGTATTGGTAGAAATGGTTTTAAATGAGTTTAATGATATGGAATGTAGTTTTTAGTGAGGTTTTGATAATGAAATGATTTGAAGTACTTATATGATGAAAATGACATAAGATCAGAAATGCAAAAATTTGGAAGTTGTGTGAATGAGAATTTGGATTTTTGATATCAGATATGAACCTTGGATTTTTTATTTGTTTTGTGTTCTTGAGCTGAAATGAAGTAGGAAGAATTGGTTTAAGTGTTTTATAGGTTAATTGAAGAAGATTAAATTGAGAATAAAGATTTGAAAAAAAGCAGTTGAGAGAGAGAGTATATATGAAGTTTCGGATTTGAGATTTGTGAAGTGTAAAGTTGATTTTGAGCTATGCTTTGATTGAGTGGATATGATATAGAAGTGAAATAAAGTGGTGATTGTAAGTGTACAAGTGTGTGGTGAAGGATTGAAAAATGAAAAAAAAAAAATGGAAGACTTGGTTTGGTGAAGAAGAAGCGCGATTGCGACTTTGTTGCTGAGGATTGCGACTTCTTCTCTAAACGTCCAATTGAAATGGGAATTGAACCAATAGACTCATGAGGGATTAATCTTCATTTCTAAGAAAAAGTAGGACTTTCTAAAATGGATTGATTGATGAATTTAAGATGAAATTGGGACTATACTGAAGTGTGATAACTGGGTTGATTTTAGTAAACATACTTCGGTATTTTGATTATATCTTGATTTGTAGATCTCTAAATAGAGTGGTTCTTAATTTGAATTAAACTAGATACTTGAAGCTAAAATTTGTGAGAGTTATTAAATTAATTATAATCTTGCCTCTAAAAATTTAAGAATCTGATTGGAAGTTGAGATAAGAATTCTGTTGAAGTTTAAGTACAGTTTGAGATCTTTCGAGTGTAACTTTCAGTATATAGAAAAAAATGGAATGATCTTGGTATCATTGTAAACTTACAACTTGGGAGAACAATTATAGAAGGAATTGTTATCAAATTACATCATCTTCCTTATGGGAATAATTGAGCAAAGTGAATTTGAAAGTGGGTTATGAGATAAATCTGGATTGAGCCATTGAGTATGGTTTCACATGATTGATAATGTGACAAGATTAACGATAAGAAACTAGGAATTTGTCATGAATATGCATCATACATATTTGGTATACATGAATGTGCATAAATGATTTCATAATCATTCACAGTAGTAATATGTGTTTATGTTAAATGTTATAAAGGAACGCATAGAGCGACCACTTCCAAATATTTCCTAGACTTCAAGGCAATAAGCAAAAAGGGGGATTTTGTAAGAAAATTTAGATGGCCAATTTTGCAAGTAATTCAGTAAGTAAAATTTGTTAATTTTTCTTTGACTGTTTTGTTTGCTATTGATCTGGATCATTGAATGTTTTGCAAAGTTGTAAACATGGTATGAAAACATTGATTGATATGTGAATTAAATTTTATACGTTTCTATGTTTGAATAGGTTGAGTCCTCTTTATGGGTAAATAGACATGCCTAGAAGGGTATACGGCAGCTCCTATGACACTTCAATGTCTCCTGTTATTGACACTTTAGTGTCTCTTGTACTGACACTTCGATGCCTCCTGGTATTGAGACTTAAGTCTCTCCTAATATGTGATTCCATATATGGTATCTCTTGTATAAGTCCCGTTACCTGCTTCTGTAAATGGATTAACAGTCATCTGATTTTTGTTTTTTGATATATATATGATTTTTGATCTAAACAAAGATAGTATGTTCTGATTCTGAAAGGTTTACACCCTCTTGTATTATGCAGTTCTGTTTTTTGTACAATCTATTTTGAGATACATTATGTTTGAATTTCTCGTTTCGATAAAGTGTTAATGCATGCTTCAGTTATATTATGATTTTGTATATTAGTTGTCAATTTATGCATAGATTAGTTATTACTCACTAAGTTATATGCTTAGCACGGTGGATTTGCCCCTTGTAGGTTCAGAGAGAAGGATTTAAGGACTGGGACGAGGCAACCGCAATGGCCGATGGAGTCTGAGCCTTGTTTTGATATAAATGTATTGTGAGTTTATTTTGGCTTTATATAAAGTCTATGACTTTGAATTGTTGTAAGTTTTTGTAATAACAATTTTTAGGTTGGTTTTAGTTTTTAGAACAAATTTTTTTATTAAGTTCATTTGATATAATGTTTGTATGGGTTGAAATAAGAGTCTGTTTTAAGTTTAACATATAATATGATGTATGTTTGTTCTGAATCGCTTCCAATGGAAGATTTTGAATGCTATGCTTCCGTAAAATGTTTAGTTTGTTTGTACTGTCTTGTGTGGCACCCACATACCCTCCCAGGGTGTATTTAGGCTTCACACTTTTTTGTATCAGAGCATGGTTTAGGCAATTCTGGTTTATCCAGCGCTTAACTCTTGCTTATACTTGTGTGTAAAAGTTGTCTAGCCTAATGTGGTTGTCCCATGTTTTCATTCTAGAATTAAAGATGGAAGGATCACGCGATGTCGTTGATGAAGTTGCTAAGAGCAATCATCCGGAGCAAACTCGTTCATCAAAATCTGGACCCTCTAGGCTCAATCGAGGTGAAGCTGAGGTTCCACCTTCTCCTCTATCTCAGGGAGAGGCTCTATTTAAGTTATCCCAGGATATGATGACGTTAGTGCATCGTATAACTGCACTAAGGCTCCAATTGATCAGCTATTGAAGTATGGAGTGGAGGAATTTACTGAGACATCTCTGGAGGAAGCTGAAAGGGCTGAGTTCTGGATTGAGAAGGTGAAGAGAGTGTTGAGAGTGTTGAGTGAGATCAGTTGTCCAGTAGAGCAGATGGTGCACTGTGCTATCTCCCTTTTGTAGGGAGCAACTTATGAATGATGGAAGTTTGTTCTGAGGAGTCGTCAGCTATCTAGGCCTCTAACTTGGCATTACTTTGCCCAAGAATTTAAAACTAAGTATGTGACAGAGGCTTATAGAAAGGATAAATGGTAGCAATTTCTGAATTTGATGTGGATAAACCTATCATTTGTTAAGCATGATTGGGAGTTCAATCGACTCAGCAAGTATGCCCCTAAGTTTGTGGTTACTAAGGAGTTTCGATGTTACCAGTTTGAGGATGGTTTGCATAACTCCATCAAGGAGCATCTGGCAACATTTACTCTATTGCAACAAGTGACTTACCATCAATTAGTACAAGCTACTATGAAGATTGAGAGGCAAGAGATGATTAGAAGAGAAAGGAATCAATGAAGGGGCATTACTAGAGGAGGTTAGTCATTGGGTAAACAAAGTCAGGAAGGCATTTCCTTTACACTAGAAAATACTCAGTGATCTAGGCTCGGGGAAGGCGATAAAAATTTCCCTCATCAGCTGTCTCGAGTAGGGGTTCCTCTGTGGGCCAAGGTTTTAGTGCCCCAGAGTGCCCTTATTGCTCTATATAGCCTTAGGGTGTTTGTTGGAGGGCTAGGGCTACAGGTGCATGTTTCTATTATGATAGTATTGAGCACCTGATAGACAACTACCCTCTCAGATAGGCTTAGACATCACAAACCAATAGGGAGGTCTTCTATACATCTGTTGGGAACAGAGGACGAGGTAGAGGTCGAGGACGGTATAATTAGAATAGAACTAACCTGAGTTCCCAGTTAAAAACTGTGAATCGACTAGTTGTGCCTTCTACTTCGGTTCAAGCTTATACACTGAAAGCTTGTGAGGATCAGGATGCACCAGATGTCATTGCTAGTATTGTTTCTCTCTTTAATTATGAAATGCATGCATTAATTGACCCTAGATCCACTCATTCTTATATCTGTGGTAGAGAAATGTTTGATAAGGAAATGCTTGTAGATCAGTTGGAGTATGACATGCATGTAACCAGTCCTCTAAGTAGTAGTGTGTTGGTTAATCATGTGTATAGGAACTTTCCTATTATGATCCAATGAAATGAGTTTGTAGCAGATCTGATCAGATTACCTTTTCATGAATTTGATTTGATTCTGGGTATGGATTGGTTATCTAAACATTAGGCAGTAGTAGATTATGGTGCAAAAATAGTTATGCTTAGGAAGCCAGATCAGCCTGCAATAGTATTGCATGACGTCCACACTAGTTCCTTAGCTAATACGGTGTTTACTATGCCAGCCCAAAAGCTTCTCAGGAAAGGATATGAAGCTTATTTAGCTTTTGTGATTGATTTCAAGAAAGAGGGTAGTAAATTGCTAGATATTCCTATGGTGAATGAGTTTCTAGAGGAATTGGCTGAACTCCCTCTCGAAAGAGATGTGGAGTTATCTATTGAAGTTATGCCTGGTGCTGCTCCTATGTCCAGAACATCGTACGGAATGGCTCCTACTGAATTGAAGGAGTTGAAGGTGTAGTTAGAAGAGCTTCTGGATGAAGGGTTTATTTGGCCCAATGTAACACTGTAGGGAGCACCAGTCCTGTTTGTTAAGAAGATGGACGGTACACTACAGATGTGCATCGATTACAAATAATTGAATAAAGTCACAGTGAAGAACAAGTATCCGTTGCCAAGTATTGAAGACCTAGTTGATCATTTGAAAGATGCAGGAGTGTTTTGAAAGATCGATCTGCGATCAGGATACTATCAACTTAGGGTAAAGGATGTGAATATACCGAAAACTACATTTAGGACCCGTTATGGACATTATGAATTCCTAGTAATGCCATTCGGGTTAACTAATGCTCTAGCGACATTTATGGATATGATGAATAGAGTATTCAAGTCGTATTTGGATCAGTTTGTTGTGGTATTTATTGATGATATCTTGGTTTATTCTAAGAATGAATATGACCATACTGAGTACCTCCGAATTATGTTACAGACACTACGGAAAAACTGTTGTATGCTAAGCTGAGTAAATGTGATTTCTAGCTTCAGGAGATGTCATTTCTAAGGCATGTTATCTCTTATAAAGGAATTAGAGTTGATCCGAGTAAGATAGAAGCGATTGTTAACTGGAAGCCACCACGGAATGTGACAGAAGTGAGAAGTTTTCTGGGTCTAGCTAGTTATCACCGTCAGTTTGTGAAGGGGTTTTTAGTGATAGCATCCCTTTTAAACTATTACAAAAAGGAGTGAAGTATGAATGGTCTAATAGATGTCAATATGGTTTTGGTCAATTGAAAAGTATGCTTACTAAAGCTCATGTATTGGTTTAACCTACTTTTGGTAAGGAGTATGTTATCTATACTGATGCATTAAGAAATGCTTTAGGTTGTGTTTTTTTACAGGAAGGACAAGTAGTTGCTTATGACTCTAGGCAACTAAAATCACATGAACAAAACTACTCGACACATGATCTGGAACTTGCAACAGTAGTGTTTGCCTTAAAAATCTGGTGGCATTACTTGCATGGTGAAAAATGTAGAATTTTCGTAGATCACAAAAGTCTAAAGTATTTGCTTACCCAGAAGAAACTCAATCGGAGACAACGACGTTGGTCAAAATTGTTTAAGGATTATGATTGTATTGTGGACTCCTGTCTAAGTAAGGTTAACATTGTGGCTGATGCCTTGAGTCGGAAGAAAATTTTAGCATTGTCAATGAAGCAAAGTGAATGGGGATTTATATATGATGGGGCTTTAATAGCTCAGTTAAAAGTAATGCCTACTTTAAGACAAGAGATTTGTGATGCTCAGAGAGCTGATAATAAGTTACAACTACTTATTTTGGCTACTCAAGGAGGTAAATAGTCTGAATTTTATGTACAAGGAGATGGTTAATTATATTATAAAGATCGATTGTGTGTGCCAACTAATGATGAATTGAAGAAAAAGCTATTGTTTGAGGGTCATAATATAGTATTTACTATGCATCCTGGTGGAAACAAGATGTACCAGGATCTGAAGCAACATTACTAGTGGTTAGGTATAAAATGGGATATTATAAACTATTTAGGTAAATGTCTGACATGTTAGTAGGTTAAAGATGAGCATCAGGTTCCACTTGGTTTGTTACATCCTATATCTATTCCTCAATGGAAATAGGATATCATTACCGTGGACTTTGTTATTGGACTCCCTTTGACTCAAAGAAAACATGATACTGTATGGGTAGTTGTGGATAAGTTTACCAAATCTACTTATTTTTTTCCTGTTCATCATGACTATTCTTTGGATAGGCTTGCAGATTTGTATATGAATGAGATAGTGAGACTACATGGAGTACCATTGTCTATCATTTCAGATCGTAATACTCGATTTACTTCGAGATTCTGAAAAAGCCTATAGAAGGATCTAGGAACTCAAGTTAAGTTTAGTACTGCTTCCATTCCCAAACAGATGGACAGTTTGAATGGGTTATTCAAACATTGGAATACATGCTTCGAGGTTGTGTGTTAGAGTTTCCAAGAAGTTGGTATAAATATTTATTTGTCGTATGAAGAATGACCAGTTTCTATCTTAGCCTGAGAAGTCAGGCAACTTAGTAATAAACAAATACCTTTAGTAAAGGTACTCTAGGAACACCATGGACTTACGAAAGCAATGTGGGAGCCCGAAGAAACCATGAAAGCTCAGTATCTGCAACTATTCAGATTAGGTAAGAATTTCGAGGGAGAAATTTTCTTAAGGAGGGAAGAATTGTAACAACCCCAGTTAGGGGTTTAGAATATTGAGGAATTTCAGTGCACTTTATGCTTTGCATAATTGAGTATTTTGCTATTATGTACTTATGAATTTTGACTCATAAAAATTATTGCACATGCATTCATGACATTTTCTGGGTAAAATGGATTTATAAATGCGATTAAATTATGAAAAACTCATTTAGGAACTATTAGTATTATTTCGAAAAATTTGGGAATATTAGGAATTTTTATGGAAAATTTGGGAGATTTAGAAAAATAGACAATTGGCATTTTGACATGTGGCAGTCTTAGATGTTGACAAAAGGCACGCATGCAAGGAGCCACGTGTCACTAGGATAATAACACATGTATGTATGTGTGTTAGAAAGCAAAAACCAGATCTGTAACTTGGATGTTCTTCGGTGTTGCTTAGTTTTTACTTAACATCAAATCTTGCTTTTCACTCTCACTGCTGGTGGATTTTGTAAAAGCAAGGTAAGTTAAATTTTAGGTTTCTAGTATTGTGAATAAGTTGATGATGCTTAACGGTTAAGATAGGAATACATGTATGAATTATGTATAAAGCATTTCGGTGATAGTGTGAAATATGCAAGAGTTGTTTTCACTGTACTTGCATGAATTTGTTCAATATTGGTAGAAATGGTTTTAAATGAGTTTAATGATATGGAATGTAGCTTTTAGTGAGGTTGTGATAATGAAATGATCTGAAGTACTTACGTTTTGAAAATGATAGAAGATTAATTCTGTTGCCACGACGAACCTTCAAAACCCAGGCCAATTTCGAAAAGTTCACCCACTGTGCTACCCGACCTAGCATCCTTCGTTTAAAAACCTACCAAATTAGGTTATAGATGACAGACACAACAAGCTTCCACTTAATACACATACTCACGGCTCTTCCTCTCCACTTGACCATCATCAATCACTTATTTCCATTTTTCTATCACCACATTCATTATCTGCTGCTACTGCCATGGATGCTCTTGGTGGGTTTTCGGTTGTGAGTTCTCTCGAAGCAATGCTTGGCTAAGCAACATTTCCTCTTGAAAATGTAGAAATGGCTTGAGTTTAATGAGCTTCAAAGGGGAGTAGTTTGTTCATATTTAACTACATTGTGATGAACTCCTTAGTTATGATTTATGCTTTGTATTTGGATTTTCTTGACTATAGTTTAATCAAGTGTTGAACAATGTATTGTGTTATTGGGTTTGTTGATGTAGAACTTGGAGCTTGAATATATGA
>JANSVA010048247.1:0-13150 GCA_025504915.1 Erythroxylum reticulatum | reverse complement strand
ACCTAATAGGCTTGTGGAAATCCAAGTCAAGCTTGCCTTTCCCCTTGCTCTTGGGTAGGATTCCCTTGGTTTCCTAAAACAATCAAGGTTCCATTCAAAACCAACATTCCAATAAAATTTATAAACTTTAGAAAAAATCATAGAATCACAATAAACATAAACGAAACTCAAATCTAACCTACCCACAGTCCATCTAGGTTAGAAAACTTAAGATCTAATTTAGAATCCCTAAAATCAATTAGGTCCTCCTAATCCATCTTCTTCCCACAAAACCTCTTTGCTCTCTAACTCCTTCATCCTTAATACAACTTATTCCTTTAATAAAGCAAGAAAAAGATAGTTAACCTACCTTAATAAACTTAATTTCTCTTCTCTTCTTTTTCACCGAAACTTCTCTTCTTCTCTCCTATTTTTGTTTCTCTCTTCTTTCTCTGTGGTTCTCACGACATTTCGCTCTTCTTCTAATACAAAACCATTTTAAGTGGAATTTTCCCCATTTTACCCTTCATTTACCTTGTCCTTCCCATTTTGCCCCTTCTTTCATCTAATCTATCTACTAACTCCTTTATGCTAACTTATTTCTAACCTTACCATATTAATTCTAAATTAATTCAAATCCTTCCATCAATTTATAATATCTATTTATGCCAATAAATTAATGACTAAGTTCAAATTTAATCAAAAAAGTGGAGTAACCAACTAAAACCTAAATAAAAGCTAAATAACAAATCACAAAAATTGGAAAAAATTTTCAGGGTCCACTATCTCAGGGATAGCATCCCCTTTAAGTAAACTGTTATGGAAAGGAGTGAAGTATGAATGGTCTGATAGATGTCAGATTAGTTTTGACCAACTGAAAAGTATGCTTACCGAGGCTTCTGTATTAGTCCAACCTATTTCTAGAAAGGAGCATGTTTTGTTTAGTGATGCATCTGGAACGTTTTGCATTGTGTTTTGATTCAGAAAGGAAAGGTAGTCGCTTATGCCTCTAGGTAACTAAAAACTCATAAACAAATTTATCCTACTCATGATTTGGAATTTGCAGCAATAGTGTTTGTCTTAAAAATTTGGTGGCATTACTTTTATGGTGAAAGATGTAGAATTTTCACAAATCATAAGAGTTTGAAGTATTTTCTTACCCAGAAAGAACTCAATTTGAGACAACGACATTGGTTGGAACTATTTAATGACTATGATTGTATTGTGGATTATCATCCAAGTAAGGCTAATGTTGTGAAAGATGGCTTAAGTGACAAGACAATTTCAGTGTTATCACTTAAGCAAAGTGAATGGGAATTTGTATCTGATGGAGCTTTAATAGCTCAGTTGAAAGCAAGGCCTATCTTAAGACAAGAAATTTGTGATGCTTAGAGAGCTAATGATAAGTTACGACAACTTATCTTGGCTACTCAGGAAAGTAATCGGTCTGATTTTTCTATGAAAGGAGATGGTGAATTGTATTATAAAGATCGATTATGTGTGCCAACTAATGATGAACTGAAGAAAAAGTTGTTATTTGAGGCTCATAATACAATCTTTATTATTCATCATGCAAGAAACAAGATGTATCAGGATCTGAAGCAGTATTACTAGTAGTCAAGTATGAAACAGGATGTTGTGGTTTATGTAGCAAAATGTCTGACATGCCAGTAGGTTAAAGCTGGGTACCAAGTTCCATCCGGTTTATTACATCGTATTTCTATTCCTCAATGGAAATGGGATAGCATTACCATGGACTTTGTTACTGGACTTCCTCTAACTCAAAGAAAACATGGTAGTATACTGGTAATTGTGGATAAGTTTACCAAATCTGCTCATTTTCTACCTATTCGTCCTAACTATTCTTTGGATAGGCTTACAGTTTTGTATGTGAATGAGATAGTGAGAATGCATGGAGTACCATTGTCTATCATTTTAGATCGTGATCTTCAATTTATTTCCAGATTCTGGAAAAGCCTACAGAAGGCTCTGAGAAATCATGTTAAATTTAGTACTGCATTCCATCTCCAGGCAGATGGATAGTCTGAACGGGTTATAAAGATATTGGAAGATATGCTTCGAGGTTGTGTGTTAGAGTTTCCAGAAAGTTGGGATAAGTATTTAGCTCTGGTGGAGTTTGCTTACAACAATAGTTATTAGACCAGCATTGGTATGGCGTCTTATGAAGCGGTGTATGGTAGAAAATGTAGAACTCTGGTATGTTGGACTGAGATGAGTGAAAGCATGATGATTGGGCCTAAAATTGTGAAAGATACTGAAGAAAAGATTCAGATTATTCAACAAAGGTTAAAAGTTTCCAGTGATAGGCAGAAGTCTTATGCTGACCCAAAAAGGAGAGATATTGAGTATCAAGTAGGCGATAAGGTGTTCTTGAAAATGTCACTGTGGAAGAATGTACTTTGATTTAGTAAGAAGGGTAAACTTAGTTTGCGATACATTGTCCCTTACAAAATTCATAAAAGAGTTGGACCAGTAGCTTATTAGTTGGCTCTTCCTGAAGAATTGGCCAAGCTGAAGTGCTCCACATTTTTATGCTAAGAAGATATCGGTCTGATGTGAGACATAAAATTCCAGTGTAAGAAATTCAAGTATAACTGGATTTGTCATATGAAGAAAGGTCAGTTTCTTTATTAGCTCGAGAAGTCAAGCAATTTAGGAATAAACAAATCCCTTTGGTAAAAGTCCTTTAGCAACACCATGGACTTGAAGAAGCAACATGGGAACTAGAAGAAACCATGAAAGCTCAGTATTTGCAAATATTTAGATCATATATGAATTTCGAGGATGAAATTTTCTTGAGGGAAGAATTGTAATACCTCATGTTAGGGGTTAGAATACTGAGGAATTTCAGTGCACTTTATGCTTTGCATAATTGAGTTTTGACCTGTGCAGATGCAATTTTGGACACATACAAATATTTGTATATGCATTCATTAACATTTTTTCAAGTATAAGTGATTTTTAATGTGATTAAAGTGCGAATTTTGGATTAATTGTGTTACAAAATTTATTTGGTGATAATAGTTATTATTTCAGAAGTTTGGTGAATTTTAGGAAAATTATCAAAAATTTGAGGTATTTTAGACTAGGAAAAATATTGACATAAGAGACCAATAGAAGTGTGACAATTGTATTAGAAATTAATTGACAAATGGACAAATTATGGAGTGACAAATGGATAAAATCATGTGTGACTTGTGGACCTATAACTATAAGACAAATGGTAGCTTACCTAGTGGACAAGTGGAATACATGCAATGGAGATGTGTTAAAGCACTAATGAAACATCTAGGCATGTTTTTGACAAGGAACAAATTCTGCATTCATGAACTTCCTTCTTGCTTTACCATCACTGAAACACCATCTTGTTTATTTATGTATATTGACGTTTGGATAATCTATCATTGTTACACCTTGAGAAGTCTTCTGCCATTAGGGGTTTTTTATTGTTACTAAATTGTGGTGTCTTTCCAACATCAAAATCTCTTGCTTGCTATCCAAATTTATGGAATTTTATTGAAGAGTTATAGTCATTGGAATATGATAAATGTAGTATTTTACTGAACATACATCTGTATTTAAGGTATCTGTGAATATATAAATTGGATAAAGTTAAATTCAGATTAAACTAGAAAGATATATCTACAACTCTCATGAACGAGTTGAATTTGATTTCTGTAACTAAGTGTGTCAAAATTTGGCATGAAGTGGAGTTTTTGGATTCTGTCACTATTTTTGAATAGTATGTAGTATTTTGGAGATAGCTTTCAAAATACTAAACCAAATTGCACAAATTTAGTTTCATTAGAAACTTGAGACATATAGAACAATTTCTTAGAAGTAAGTTTGCCCTAAATCTTTCGTTTTAATTGTCAAAATGATTGTGTAAATGTCACCCAAAAGTCTGTTTTGGGAAAAGCTAGAAAAATAGGCAAGGTGAAGAAGAAGGCTTCACAAGTCCACCAAAAGTGTCGTGGTCATACATGTACATGATCGCGACTTCGTAAGATCACCTAGAGTATCACGCTCATACATGTACACGATCCTGACTTCGTAGGACTACCCAGAGTGTGTACGCGATCGCGACTTCCCTGTTTATACGAAGGAGGTTATTTTCTGAACATACTTTGATCTTTTGGTTATAACTTCTTCACCCAACATCTAAATGTCTTGATTCTTGAACCAATGAACTCATCAGACATTTTCATTCCCATAAAAATTTATAATCATATAAAGTTTATTGATTAATGAATTTAAGATGGAAATGTGACTATACTAAAGTATGATAACTGGGATGGTTTTACTGAACATACTTCGATATTCTGATTATATCTTGATCTTTAGTTTTTCAAATGAAGTGATTCTTAATTTGAATTAAACTAGAGACATAAGGATAGAAATTTTCTTAAGAGATTAAATACTAATTCTATATCTAAGAATTTCATAATCAGATTGGAATTTGAGATAAAAATTTTATTGAAGCTTAAAAATAGTATAAAATCTTTTGAGTATAACTTTCAGTATACTAAACCAAATTAGATGAACTTAGTATCATTGGAAACCTAGGATAAAGAGGAAAATTTTATAAAAGGAAGTATTATCTAATCTCCTCCCCTTCCTAATGAGAATAATTGAGCAAAGTGGACTTGAAAGTTGGTTGTGAAATAAATCTGGATTGAGGAATTGAGTATAGTTTCACATAATTAATTATGTGACAAGATTAAGGATAAGAAACTCGAAATTTTTCATGAACATGCATCATACAAATTCAGTATAATGAATGTGCATTAATGAATTCTTAATCATGCATAATAGTGATATGTGTTTGTATTAAATATTATAAAGGAACACATAGAGCGACTTCCACATATTGTCGGGACTTCGAGGCAATAAGCAATAAGGGAGCATTAGGAAGTAATTTAGATGGTCAATTTTTTAAAGGAATCCATTAAATCATATTTGATAGTTTTGCTTTGTTGTTTTGTTTGCTATTGATTTGGGTCATTGAATGACTTGCAAAGTTGTAAGAATGGTATATGCTCGAATATATGATATGAAAACATTGATTGATATGTAAATTGAATTTCATACATTTCTATTTTTGAATCGGTTAAGTCCTAGTTGTGGGTAAATAGGCATGCCTATAAGGGTCTACAATTACTCCTATGGAATTAAGACTTTTATCTCTCCTATGTCACTTTGGTGTTGAGACTTTTCTCTCCTGTGACAGTTCGATGTTGAGACTTTTGTCTCTCCTGGACACTTCAGTGTCGAGACTTCAGTGTCTCTTAGACACTTTGTTGTCGAGACTTCAATCTATTCTGTATAAGTCTCGTGACCCTCTTCTGTAGATGGATTAGTAGTTATTTGGTTTTGAAATTCTGATATATGTTTGATTATGACATAAACATTATTATGTTATAATTCTAAAGGGTTTATACCCTCTTGTGATATTCAGTTCTGTTAATTATAAAATATGTTTGGAAATACATTATATTTTATTTATTGTTTAATACATATATATGATGTTATAGGATTCAATATGATAAGTTGATAGTTTATCTATAGATTAGTTATTACTTAATAAGCTATATGTTTAGCACGGTAGATTCACCCCGTGTAGGTTCAAAACCAGGATTATAAAGACTGGAACGAGTCAATTACATTGGCTAATAGAGTCTGAGTCTTGTTTTGTCAAAAATGTATTTTGAGTTTATTTTGGATTATATATAAAGTGTACAGTTATGAATTATTGTAAGTTTTTTAAATAACTATTTCAGGATGGTTTTGATTTTTGGAATAAATTTTTATTAAGTTCATGTGATATAATGTATGTATGGTTTGAAACAAGTTTGTTTTAAGTTCAACGTATAATATGATACATGTTTGCTCTAAATTGCTTCTAATTGAAGATTTTGAATGCCAAGCTTTCGCGAAATGTTTTAGTTTCTTTGTACTATCTTATGTGGCATCCACATATCCTCCCAAGGGGTATGTGGGCTTTACAATCTAGTTAAGGATATAATGGATGTGTTTATGGTCTTTTTTAATGATTCTTTTTATTTACACCTCCATAATTTAGAAATAGTGTTGGAGAGATATAAGGAAACTAATCTAGTATTAAATTAATGAAAATTCCATTTTGTGGTATAAAAGGGCATAATTCTAGGTTATTAAATTTATACGTGGATATTAAGGTAGGTAAAGCCAAAATTGAAACTATAAACTACCACCTCCTACTTTAGTTAAGGTTGCTAAAAGTTTTTTAGAGCATTTGTGCTTTTATAGAAAATCTATTAAGAAATTATCTAAAATTGCTAGGCTTTTAACTAAGTTGTTGGAACCTTTTAACTTTACTTAAAAGTATTTGCATGCCTTTAACATTCTTGAGGAAAAGTTAACTAATGCCCCAATTATGGTTGCACCATATTGGAATTTACCTTTTGAACTAATATACGATGTAAGTGACTTTGTAATAGATGTAGTACTTAGACAGAGAAAGGACAAGCATTTTTAGCAAATTTAATATGTTATCAAGACTTTGATGATGCCTTGGGGAATTACACTATGATAGAGAAATAACTACTAGTAGTGGTTTTTGCATTTAATAAATTTAAATCTTATCTAATATTATCTAAAGTTGTTGTTTATATTGGCTACTTTACATTAAGATACTTGCAAAATAAAGTAGATGCTAAGTCTAGATTAATTATATGAATTTTCTTATTGCAGGAACTTGATTTAAAGATTAAGGACAAGAAAGAAGCTAAAAACCTAGCAGCAAAACATCAATCTCACTTGAAAAAACCAAATTTAAAGAAGACATTAATGATTGATTCCTGTCCTTTACATTTTAAAGGAGGTAAGTGATGATGAAATCCTTCGTTTTGTAGATATTTCAAATTATTTAGTGACTAAGATTTTACTAAAGGTTTCTGATCACCAATATAAGTAATTATTTCTTGATTTGAAGGAGTATTTTTATAAGATAAATCAATATATATTGAGAATAATTATCAACAAAGATAACAAAATATCAAGAATCATCCATGGTACTATTAGGAGTAGAACTCCAAATATTGTAATGAATAAGATCAAATGGTCCAGAAGAAACATAATCACAAATATTAAATGGAAAAGCATGATGTTTTGAAAGTTAACATAAATACAATCAAATTGATCATGTTTAATATATACTAGACATTTTCTGGAAATTAAAGGTCTTAATTTAGAATACAAAATATGATTAAGATATAAGAGCCAAATATTGGAAGAAGTGATAGTATCAACAACTATAGATGGTAACTAGAGAGAAACAAGTTCAAATAAACAACCAACCTTACATCATGTCTTAAGAACCTTACCCCTCTATGAATCTTGCATATTACAATTTTCTAACTTGAAAAGGTTACATTAGCACTAAGTTCAGATAATTGACTAAAAAGATAAGATAGTTTAGGCATAGGAAAAGGCATTATATAAGGATAAGTAAGATTTCAAATTACTACTTACATATTGAATAAGAAAAATAGAATTATTAGTAATATGAAAAATTAGTATATGAGAGAGAGTGGAAACATAACTATATAACTTAGACTTAAAGGTCATATGATTTTAACAGACATAATCAAATAACTAAAAAGTATATTTACCTAGAGTGATATACAACATATGTGAAGTATTAGTACCACAATTAGGTTGTATATGTTAAAGAATAACCTAAATTTCTTTTAATAAAAAAATAGGAAAAGTATCCTTGGAAGTAGAACCCTCAGTGGCAATGGTAAAAATAGTACTTAAGGATTAATTATGAGTTTTGGTTAGAATACCTTGCTTATAATTCTTATTATTAGCTTTAAGTTTCGAACAAACATAAATACAGTGCCCAATTTTTTTACAATAACTAAGAAATTCCTTTGAAGAAGTAGAGGTGGTTAAACTAACAAAAGGATTAATAAAAACCACATTTGTAGAAGGGAGCGATTTACTCAACACATAAAGTATTAAGTTAAGTTTCTTGAAATTTATCAACATGGAGAGTATTGAGTCATGTTTCCAAAAAGAGTACCATTTAAATAGTCATGACAATTTTAGGTAGTAGAGGATGGTAAAACGAGCCTATTCATGTGTTATGCATTAGTGATCATGAAGAGCAACATAATTTTCTATGGAGGCTATATTAGTCTAAACTAAACCACAAGCTGACAATTGATTCCATAACATTTGTAACTCTTAAATATAACTATGAATCATATGATCTAGTTGTTGATGCATATGATAAAGGTAAAAAATAAAGTTGAAACCTATGAACATCGTTTGAAAATGCATAACGTGTCTATAAAACATCTTAAATATCTTTAAGACACTCAAAACAAAGGAATTCTAAATTAATACTAGGCTGACAAGTATGATGAAATCAAGTTAAAATTTGATGATTTTTATATCCTATTAATCGAGCTATAACTTCACCAGTAACAATTCATTAAAGTAGTCTTTCTTTAGAAAACTACACATCTATTGATCTTATAAATCATAGTTCAAACCACCAAAAATCACAGCAATAGGATGAGTAACATAGTAAAAACAAATAGAAGTAACTATGTAAACAAAAAAATGTAGTATGAAAAATAAGGTACCCAATTCTAAAATTGAGAGACAGAGGTAAAATTTTAAAATTTGGGAATAGGTATAGGTTAGTTAAATCTCTCTAGACTAGTTTAGTTCAATTGGAACAATTAGTAGAGGAATGGATAACATGATGCTCTATGATCTAACGTGCTATGGGCAGAGGGTCTCAACACGTGTGGCATATGGCTGAGTAGACTAGAAGGTAACAACTTTAGACAATGTGTGGGAATATATAAAGGCTCCAATGTAGGCCTAGTCATAGACGTTTGGGTAATCTTATTAAGAAGAATCTTTTGGTATGTTCAAAAAGGAACTAAGAAATGGATCTTGTGCATGATGAAGATCAGTATTGTCCAATTAAAAAGGATTAGCTAGAATAAAATCAAATGAAAAAAAGGTGTAAAAACCATTAAAGAATGACCAAAAAAATCATTACCCAATATTCTAAAGTAACTTATAAAAGGTTGACTCTAATACCAAATTAACATTAACAAAAAATGAATGTTTCAAATATATATATATATATTATGTTACACTAAAAGAAATTGACCTATTTATGTATAATATTATTAAATTAATTATAAATAAATTTAAATAAAAATTTAATTATATTTTAAATATATTTACATATTTAAATAAAGAAGAAGTTAGTGGTCTATCAAAATTTAAGAAAAAGCTAGTAATCTATTATAATTTAAGTCTGAAATTATAGTGCTTACAAAATTCTAACCAATATTTGGTTGTCCTTCTTATTTATTATCTGGTGGAAATGAATGACACTTGGTGGAGCTATCTTCTACACCCCAAATTAAATCATAAATTCTTGTAATAAAATAGATATAGTATAGAAAAGTAGGAGCCGATCTCACGAGAATTCTAGTTCGTCAATTATAAAGAAAGAGATATTAATGAAATGGGGGTTATAATGATATGAAATTATGTTTTAAAGAAAATAAATTAAATTCTGTGAGAAATAAAAAGAGAATCATCAATAAGACAAACCTCAATTTACAATCACTTATACCATTGGAAATGTGATCGATAATCAATAAAAAATTATTTTGTCAATCATAGATACGATCCAAAATTAAATTAAAAATCATTTTAAGAAAAGAAAGACAATTGAAGGAAGATGACACAATATCTGTGGTTTCATTCAATCTAGTTGAACACTTTTCCTAAAAGTTAATAATTTCTAATGTAGCAAATTATAACCTCTAGTTGCTATAGAGATTAAAAGAATTGAACTTTTATATATTCAATAATTAATCTAATGACATCAATCATATTTCTATCAATTGATGAAAGAACTTTATAGAAATATTGAATAAGGAGTTGGTCACTAATTTAGTGGTGTAGATAGGTTGCATATAGAGTCTTAAAAGCTCTCTCAATACTCAAACAAAGTTTACTACTATGATGTCTAATCATATAAATCTCCTTTCTAATGCTAGCTACTCTTAAAGTTAAAAAGAATATTTTCAAGAATAGTTTTTTCATCTCAATCTATGTGGTGACACTTCCTGTAATTAAATAATAAATCTAATCATATATGTCATCATTTAAACAAAACATAAATGCTACCATTTTTATCTCTTGAGTAACTCTAATTGGTTTTTATACCTATATACACTACGTGAAATTCCCTTAATTTCTTATGAAGGTCCTCTTCTGCTAAGCCACAAAAAGTTAACAAAATATAAATTAGTCTAGATTTTAACTCAAAGGTAGTATTGACATCTAAATTTGGAAAAGTAATGCAATGAAGTTATTGATCTAAATATAGAGCGAGAATTTTTCGTAAGGTTCAAAATTTCCCTATGTTTTCTGTTATTTCACGAGCTATAATATTGTACTACTTTTGAATTTTTATTTCTTTCTTTAGCTTTTTTACAGTCTGTTTGACTTCAGGATTATAATGTAAATTAGCTTTCTTTGAAGATCTCATAACAAACATGCAAACTAGGAATTCTTCGATGATAGTTTCAGAATTTAGTGGAGCTATTGTCTACACCCTAAATTAAATCCTAAAATTTTGCAATTAAAAAATATAATATAGGAAAGTAAGAGCCAATCCTATGAGGAATTCTAGTTCATTAAATGAAAGAGATATTAACAAAATGGGGGTTATAATGATACAAAATTTTGTTAAAAATAAATTAAATTATATTAATAATAAAAGAGAATTATTAATAAGAAAAAGTTCAGTTTATAGTCACTTCTGTCGTTGAAACTATGATTGATCATTAATAAAATAATTATTTTGCCAATCATATATTCAATGCGAAATTAAATACATGTTTTTCATTAATTAATAAAAAATATATAATTCAATAAACCCTTTTTATTTAACAACCTTAGATATGGTATATAATTTCATTAAACAATAGCTTTAAGAAAAGAAAGAACGTTGAACTAGATAACACAACATCCATGGTTACATTTAATCTACTTAAATACTTTTCTAAAAAGTTAGTATCTTTTGATAGAATAAATGAAAACAGTTAGATGCAACAAAGATTAAAAGAGTTGAACTTTTATATACTTAAATTTTAATATAAAATGCTCATTTCAATCAACAAATAATCGTGCACATTAGAAACTAATAAAAAATAGTCATAAAATAAAACCTAAAAATAATTATGCCATTGATTACCAAACTACATTGTCCTTTCACCTACTAATGGATAACTCACAATTTTTTCCTTTGAGCTTGAACTACTCTAAGGTTCCATATGAAGAACCTCTTACTTCCACCTCTGTAATCATTCATCCTACTCCCATTTCCATTCAGAATCCTTCGGTAAACCTTGACACGCCTCCAACTCACAAAACTTGGACTCAGATGGTAAGGGATGTGAGACCAAAATAGAAGCTAATGTGTTATCCTTCAAAAGAATCAGCTGAACAAAGAGTAGTCTCACCTACACTGGAGATTTTGAGGGAAAAGTTACTAAATGGAAAGCCACGTTGCAAGGATATTTCCTGAACAAAAGAATTTCTTTTCAAGTTATAAAGTAGTGGCCTTTCATAACTGGAAATATTATGGATTAATTGATGTTCTTGTTATCAATGATGATGTGTTCTTATTTAGGCTTTCAAGCTCTAAAGAAGTAAATTTAATGGCTTAATCTGGACCATGGCTTGACAAGAATAAACCCCTATTTCTATAATCGTAGAGATCTGGTCTTAAGCTAGAAGACCTTAAGCTCCACAACATTCCTTTATGGATTTTTTTGTATGTAAATCCCATTGGAATATTAGACCATGAGTGGTTTAAGTCATTTTGCATGCTATATAGGGAGACCTATAGCTTAGGATTAAGCTACTACTGAAACAAGGCATGTTAATATGATAAAGTGTGCATTATGGTTAGTTCACTTACTGATCTACCTAAAATCATCCATTTATTATATTAATAAGGATATGGAACCTACTGTAGATCAATAGAAAGTAACATATGCTTGGAAACCTCAATTTGATAAGAAGAAGGTGTGACTATGTAAAAACCAATAGGGAAGATCTTTAATATTGAAAATCACCAACAATTGATGGAAATGAGTAGAGAATAGAATGTAGAAATGAGTGTGAACAAAATGTAAAGATGAGATACGAAAAAAATGTATAAAATATAATGAACACTCCTACTACTAATACTACTGTTCCAGATAAGTTGAGTGAGAAAATACAACGGGTGAACGAAGAGGGGGCTGATTCAAACATGTCTTTAAAGAAGACAACATATACTATAGAGGTAAATTCAAATGAAATCCTAAGTCAGAAAAAGCATAAAGCAATAAACATTGTAGATGAAATTCCTAGTGAAACAAATGGACAATTGAAATAACATTAAGTGTAGAATAAAAAAAGGTTTGAAAATGTAGTCTGAAGAAGATATAACAGAAAGAAGAAACTCTCCCTAGAGGAGGCTTCCAAATGAATATTCTACCATGGAATGTAAAAGGGGGAAATGTGTTGGATTTATGTAAATATAGTGCCCTGGAAAGCAAATGTATTTGCATATAACTTAATTTTCTTTTAGTTACTTTTGTAACAGAAAAATTTATTATTAATAAAAAATTTTGGTTTTATTTGTATGAGCATTATATATCTAGTCATAAGGTACTAACATTCTTTTGTAAGTACTATACATATATATGGAGATGTATGGGAAACATGTATATTATTAGAATCTAAATTTGTTGATTCACAGTTGAATAATCAAGTTGATCGCTTGATTATAGTTTAGTCTGTAGTGTTGTGATTTATCTCTGTGTAAGTAAAAGAGTTTACTTCAAAGGAATGATGAGTTTCATATCATGATAATAGTTGACTATCAATAATGGGACTATTAATTGAATTTGGAATTAAGTATGTTTTTAAAGAATAAAGTGGGTCATTACTTTAATTTTAAAACATACACCTTCACATTCTTTTATTACTAACCACAATCTTGATGAGTGGTGAACTCATATATGTTTCATTATAATTCTTGATATGATCAGAATGGATTTTTACAGAG
>JANSVA010048216.1:0-13152 GCA_025504915.1 Erythroxylum reticulatum | reverse complement strand
TAAGAACAAGCAACCATAAGTTATCACACTAGTTTAGGATATCTCTATCTCTAAATCTAATGTGTTTATCTTCCTAGGGCATAAATCATACTTAACCTCTTAGTTCATCATATGATTCCTAAGGTTGCATATATGGTGATCAAGCATAGAAACAACAATGAAATTCAAGAAAGCCAGACATATCCTAAGAACTGTTATTCAACACCAATCAATCCATAAAATATAAATCAATCCCCTAAAGTAGGCTACATCCCTAAACTTAAATAGGGCTTAATTCAAAAACATGGTAAAAGAATCCAAACAAATAAAGACAATCAACATCCAAGAAAGATAGGGAGAGAAGATAGAGAGAACACAAAACAAGATTACTTTTAATGCTTGATTCAAACCTTTTTTATCTTCCTCTTTGCCTCTTTGGGGTGCCTCCTTTTGTGAAGCCTTGTTTTTAGTGCAGAACTCCCATTTTTGGGCTTAAAAATGAGTATTTATAGTGTCTTGAGCTCAAAGAAACCTAGTTTTTACAAAACGGGGGAATATGGATCGCAACAATGTCGTCAAAGTCCGTTAGGTGAACTTCATGTCCACTAGTGAACCTTCATGTCTACTGGCTAGACCTTCTCGGGTTTTTCAGCTTTCCAGCTCTGCTCATGTTCGTTTGAAGGGACATAATGTCTACTGGGCGGACATACACTAGGCATCTGCAGAAATGTGCAATTTTGACCCTTTAGACGGCAAAATCTCTTCTCGAAGTCTTCACAGAAGTTGTAGAACTCAGAGTCCTCTTCGAAAGCATACTTGAATGACCTTAATATAACATCCACAACAAAAGTTATGCGTCTTGCTCCAAAATCTATCCATTTGCACCTATTAAGCAATAAAGTTAAAGTGTGTGAGACTTAACCAAATAAAGCTCAAAATTCATATAGAGATAAGTCAAATTAATTCCAATTCATTCCAAAATCATATAAATAATTTGACTTATCAAATTCCACCACACTTAAACTATTGCTTGTCCTCAAGCAAAAACAAAAGAAAACTAACTCCTAAATCTGCCAATAAGTTATTGATTCCACTTTTGTAGGAGTACGATGGCATTTAGCATATGTCACAAGCCTTTAATCCACTATGTGTCCATAATATAGCAGTTATAGTCTCCTGGGGGTTTACTTAAAATGAACGATACCCACAAACATTTTCTTTCCATCATTCCACACCTAATCATCATCATAGCTCAATCCAATAGGTTGAAAGCATTATAGGTAAGAATTGAAATATAGCATAAGGCCACAAAATACTTCATAAATCATATCACAAACTAAGCAACATTAAGACATCATAATGCTTCAATTAATCAAAATCACATGACATGAATGAAGTCACTCATAAAGCATTCACTTTCACACACAAGTGTTTAAGGGGGACTCTCGATCATCTTCTAATGCATGTCTCTTACCATAAGCTTGCATCTTATCTACGTCTCCACTACTCCCATCTATGACACATCTGTGAATCAAAAAGGTCTTTATTCCTTTGGTTGTAATGAGGCCAAGGGGTAAAGTAAGCTAAAAAACAAAGGATAGGAAATTCAAACATTCAATAATTAGTAAAGCAGAAATTACCAATATTACAATAATCATTGGCAAAATTTACTAAAAAATTGCCTAACAACTATAATAATTAGGAAACTCCACCAACTATTATCACAATTTCTGTCATTCTTTCACCTTGGAATTTGAAATGAACGTGCCCAAATTTTCAAAAACACCATTTATATGCCAGTTTTTCTTTTCCCTTTTTTTCTTTTTTCTTTTTTTCTTTTTACAGTATGCTCCTTCAATTTCCATAGAAAACAACCCCCACACTTCTTCCTTTGTATACCTATCAATAAGAATATTGAATGCACAACGTTTATAACTCTACTAACCATCAAATAAGGGTGATTTTTTTTCTTAGTTCAAGGTGCTTTGGAATAGGTTTACAAAGAAAAAGGCTCAAATACAATCATTAGGCAGAAAGGGTTCACTAGGGGATTGATATATAAAAAGGGTTAGCTATTTGGCTTAAGCTCAATCTTAGTGTCTTTTATCACTTTCATGAACATACCATAATATGATTGTGTAACCTCAAAAAGATGCAATGCAAGTTCTAGAAATAAACATACATAGAAGATTATATCACTCACAAGAAATATAGGATTGGGGGCAATCCTTTAGGCTCAAAATAGCTCACTCAATGATGTTTACTCATTCAATAACATGCTCATTCAATCAATTTAACATTATAACATCCAATTATGTCAAGGTATGTAATCAATTTAATCATATTATACATCTTTTTAAAGATTAATCTTACCCATAATACAATTAACTCATTAAATTAGATTATAATGATAATTAGAATGTGAAAATATAAGTATGCAAACATGCCTGAAGAAAATATGCACAATTAGTTAATGCAAAACTACACAAAACAAAGGTTTATTATTATTATTTTTAAATAAAAATTGTAAGATAATTCAATGGATAATAGTGCATACAAAACCATCAAGTTATCGTCCCCCACACTTAGAATCAACATTTTCCTCAATATTGGGTAAGATAAAAAAAGAATAATGCAAAGAACGGAATGAGGAGTAAAGGAAAAGAAACCCCCTGAAATAACCGATTGCATTGTCAAGAAACCAAATTCTACACCTTATATTCTTATCTCCCATCAAGCGATACATGAAAAAATTATAGAGATAGAACAAAATAGCACTGAAGTTATCCTTACAAGTTGCCAAAACAAAATAAAACGTAGGGTGAGATTAAAATAAAGTGCAAATCTAAATGCATGAAAGTTAAAATGCAAATGTAGTCCTATGAGCCTATGGTATCATTATCCCTAAGGAGGTGGTTGTTGCTCTAAGAAAGCCCTCAACATATCTTCAATCTTGGTTTGTTAAGTAGTGATATTGCCCACTTTAACTCGAAGATCTCTAACTTCTACCCGAACTTCTTGCATCTGATCCAGAATCTGATTGTCCCCTAGAACTGGATTAACTTTAGATTACTATGTAGTAGGTGCATTCGGATTGACCCTCTTTCGATGTGGAATGATCCACCTGTTAGGAGCGTCTTCTATATAGTTAAATTCTCTCATTTTATCAGCATTAATGACATCCACATCAGTAGTATAGGCCACTTCTTCATCTCTCTTGAGGACCTTAAGACGCCCAAATAGCTAGCTCAATAACATTGGAAATACAAACCTCTTCGTCTCAACCTTGTGATGTACCACTTGCCACATAGAAGTCATTATCATTTGGGCGATAGCAATGCCCTGGAATTGGTCATCCTGGAAAAACATCTTGTCCAAAATGTACAAGTCTTTATTGCGGAGGTACCCTGAATCACTAGCCTTAGGCATTACATTATGCACAAGCAGAAATGCCACCAATTTAGGTCCAATATGAAGGGAATTGCAGTGCAAAAGATGCACTGGTTTGTAAAATGCCTTGTAGCTTTAATCCCAAGTTGAGATATAGCTTCAAATTTATCCTAGTGACTATCAATTGAACATCTTGCATGTTTGTCAAAGGATGGAACATTTCCTCCCACTGGCAGCTTTAAATGTCCATTAATCAATTCTTCTGTTATGACCACTATTTCTTATTAACTCAAGAAGTGAGCACTAGTGGTTGTTTATTGGCTTCCATACTGAGGTTGGCATAAAATTGTTTCACTGTTGCTGGGTAGTATGCACCCTTCAAAAATTTTCCCCAATGAAATTTGTCCAAGTTTGCCCTCACATTGTACGCTTCATCAATACCCTCTTCAATTGAGACTTTGATCACAAACTTGTTGTTCCTTTTCTTGTTGAACCAAGCTGCATATTGTTCAATGATGAACATAGCTTGATCAAAAGCAACTACTTCTGTGACCAGATTTTTACCCTTAACAACTCGAGAAGATTGAGCAGTACTCTTCCTCGCCATTTGCTTAAATCGTGACATTGAATGATAGCCACACAACCAGTTATAATCTCAACAAAACTGAGCTCAAACCCAATAACCAATTAGCAATTCTTAACCCAAGCTCAATCGCAACAACACAAAACCAAAATTGTTTCAATGTCTACCACAAACTAGCACTTTCAATTTCAACCTTAACCTAGCAATCTCAACTTCAACCATAACCCATCAATCTCAACATAAATCAGCCATTTCATCACAACCACAAACTAGCATTCTAACACAAGCCCAATTTCAATAACAATCTTAATCAACCATAATCGTAGGGATTTCAAGCATCAACCCAACAAACTCACAATGTGACAAGAATTCAGAGCAAAATCATCATCATATGTGAATCACAACATTGGAGTTCCACATTAAGCATAAACACATCACAAGATTGCTCTGAAAATTTCCAAATCCCTGTATTCCTCAATCTAAACAATTTAATCCACGAGTTTACCCATAGTTGTGAAAGAACACTTACTTGTGCCAAATCAAAGTGGAGATTGCGTATAATCAGCCCAAAACCTTAAAAGGACCCCTAAAATCAACGAACATGAAGTGTGGTGGTGGTATCGTTGCATAAGAGAGCAACTAATGAATGATTTAGGAGACTAGGTTTTGGGTAGGTTGGAATATTGTGGGATGGTGCTGTCAAAGGAAGGAGAAGAAGAAAAGAAGAGAAAAAAATGGAGAAATATGGGCTAGAAGACGATGGGTGTGAAAGATGGAAGAAGAAAGCGAAGGGGAGAAGGCAGGGGAAGGTGGAGAGAGTGTGGGAAAGAATAAAGAAAATGATGTTTTAAATTTGAGTGCAGGTAATGTCTGTTAAGTGGACATAATGTATGAGAAATTGACCCTCTCGGGTCTCCTTAGTTGTGGTGAGGTTGTGAGTCCATTGAGCGAACATAATGTGTGCTAAACAGACCTTCTCAGGTTTCTTGTGCATTGCTAAGGTTGTGAGTCCGTTGGGCAGACCTCATGTCCGCTAAACAGACATTTTATATGAATCTAAGGTTGTCTCACTTAATTCACTCCTCTTTTGCCTCTTTTAACTACTCAATGATACCATAGGACTATGCACATGATGTATGAATGAAAATAGTGAAAAGATTAAATGAAATAAAGAGACATTGCTACTTACCTCCCCCATACTTAATATGGGTTTTACCTCTAGGATCTATAAGTTGTGATCGCACTATTCCTTATGCTAATAGGAGGTGTCATTGGGATTTCTGATAAACACTAACCCTATGCAACACACAGTAAACTAGAATAAGAAGATATGAAAAAATGAAATTAATAAAATAACAAAAAGAGTTAGAAACATTGGGTTGCCTCTCAACAAGCGCTAAATTTAATGTCCTCAACTGGACTAGGCCACTATGATGTTAATTTTGGAATGTGATGGTGGAAATATATCCAACCATCTCTCCCTCAAAATAGTGCTTGAGTCATTGCAAAGGGCTTTTGTTCATCCCCTCTAATCTCCGTGGCTCCATGTGCGTATACTTTGGTCACCACGAAAGGTCCAAATCATCTTGACTGTAATTTCCCTAGAAACAATTTTAAACGAGAGTTAAATAGCAAAACTTTTTGACCAGGTTTAAATTCTCACCAAAGGATATGCTTGTCAGGGAAAGCCTTGGTTCTTTCCTTGTATATTGGAGCATTCTCAAAAGAATCTAGGTGAAATTCATCAAATTCATTCAACTCCATCAGTCTCGTCTATCCAGCTTCTTTAAGATCATAGTTCAACTTCTGGATTGCCCATAATACCTTGTGCTCAATTTCAACCGAAAGATGGCGAAATTTCCCAAAGACTAATCTATATGGAGACATACCCAAGGGAGTCATGTATGTTGTCCTGTACGCCTAAAGAGCACATCAAGCTTCAATGCCCAATCCTTTCTTGAGGTATTAACAGTTTCTCCAAAATTTGCTTGATTCCTTTATTAGGCACCTTAACTTGCCCATTGGTTTGAGGGTGGAAAGTGGTTCCAAACTTAAAATGACACCCATATTTTGCCAAAAGAGATTTAAGTTGATGATTCTGAAAGTGTACCCTATTGTCATTGATTATAGCTCTTGGGACACCGAATCTTGAAAGCTCCTTGACAAATTTGACAACACTAGCTTCAGTGTTGTTTGACAAAGCTGTGGCTTCCACCCATTTGGATACATAATCAACCACCACAAGGATGCATTCATTACCAAAGGATACTGGAAACAGTCCCATAAAGTCCAGACCCCATACATCAAAGAGTTTAACCTCTAAAATCCCTTACTGAGGCATCTCGTGCTTCCTACTGATGTTCCATGTTCTTTGACACCTATCACATGTCATAACAAAAGTTTTAGCATCCTTAAAAAGAGTACGCTAATAAAAACCAGATTCTAAAACCTTTGCTGCCATTTTGTTAGCAGCATGGTGTCCTCCATAAACAGAAGCGTAGCAATGATACAGTATTGACTGCATCTCCTCATTAGGTATACATCTTCTAATTATCCCATCAGCACACCTTCTAAAGAGTAACAGGTCTTCCCAAAAGTAATTCCTCACCTTAGATAAGAATTTCCTTCTCTTATGGTATGAATAATCACTAGGAATAATGTTAGACACCAAAAAATTAACATGATCAGCAAACTAAGGAACATTTTCCTTAATATACCACAGATTCTTATCAGGAAAGGCATCATTAATCAGTTCAGCTTCCATCTTGTCACCTTGCTTATGTTGCGGGAGATGATCAACCACTGAATTTTCAGATCCCTTCTTGTCTCTAATTTCTAAGTCGAATTCTTGTAAGAGTAAAATCTATCTGATTAACCTTAGTTTAACATCTTTTTTTGTAAGCACATATTTCAAAGCAGAATGGTTAGTGAAAACAATGAATTTGGACTCAATAAGATAGGATCTAAATTTATCAAAAGAAAAAACTACTACTAGCAATTCTTTCTCTATAGAAACATAATTAAATTGAGCATCATTAAGAACTTTGCTAGCATAATAAATGAGATGTATTTTCTTATCCTATTTTTGTCCTAAGACAGTCCCAAGTGCATAATCACTAGCATCACACGTCAACTCAAAAGGTAGATTCCAATTCGGCGCGGCCATTATAGGGGTTGAGGTAAGTTCCTTTTTCAAGTTGTTGAAAGCACAAAGACATTCATTTGTAAATTCAGAAGGGACTTCCTTTTACAACAAAGCACATAAGAGTTTAGAAATCTTGGAAAAATCTTTAATGAATCTGCGATAAAAGCCTGCATGCCCAAGAAAACTCTGTATTGCTCTAACCGAATTGAGGGGTGGTAATTTATTGATTAATTAAAATTTTTCTGCATCCACCTCTATTTGTTGGACCCCGTTCTTGGAGCCCAACTATCATTCCGGAGTCAAAAAGCATGAGCGGGTTTCCTTGTAGGGTTATTCTAATGAACCCTCACTTTGTCATCGTCTCACAAGGGTGGGTTGCCCACACCAGCCAAACATCTACATCACAATTTGACTTCTTCAATATAATTGTATCTCTATGTCTCTAGTTTATCTTGAAATAAGAACCATCCCATTCGGACCACTATGGCTCAAGATATACTTAAAAATCCAAAGTATTTTCATAACCTAATTATGCCCTTCTAATCGATCCCTCAATTTCCTTCCATCAATCTTCTTCGAATCATCTTAAAAGGCTATAAATTTTTGTGTAAAAGTATAAATATGTGTCAGGAATCTATTGCTTCAAGAATCACCTAATTTGGAGGTCGGGTTATGAAGTTATGGCCAAAACAATCAACATTGCTCATGTCCTCAATCACGTTGTACCTATCTCGGGAAAATTGGTATAACATTCACTAAGAATATCAGGTTAAGATTTTTCTTTAGATGGTTTCGAATAGAACTTCTGGGTCTACAACTTTTATGAAGGCATAGGCTAATTCTACCTAGATCGATGCATTTTTTCCTTTGAGTTCAGAACATAATTTTTTCACCTATGAAAGCTTGTAAAATGCAATATCTCTTTATATCAATCCAACTACTAAGTACTTTTGATTCTCACCTCAATGATTAATCACATTCAATCCTTCCAACTCTAACATGCTATTCTAATACTAACAACAATTTGCAATCTCAACAAAGAAGAATATGCACATACACATTCCATTATACTTAACCTTTAAAATAACATAATCATACATAAAACAGAACTTCTCAATTTCTCATTCTCATTTCTAAACAAACTGAATGTTTGAACAAGCTTTACTTACATATCAACATACACATCAACTTAATACAAAATACAGAAGGATGCTCATGTTTGATATGCCTATAAAGCTATCCAAAAAAAATAGTCACTAGCTTAGTACAAAAGATTTCTAGCTATCTTGGAGTTTCGAATGCCTTGCAAGGATCACTAATCTTCTCGTTCTGCACTTGAGGAGGGAAAATTATAGGTTGAGCTACACAACTCAGTGGCTAATATATTTATAGCCATTGGCAATGAGCCACACAATCAAACATATATATATGAACATTCATATAGGCATACACTTCTTATCTTAATCTATAAATGACAGTTCGGCATTTAAAATTCCAATTCACATTTCATAATTTAATACATCATCGCATAGGACATATTGGTTGTAATTTAACATCAAAGCATAACACTCAAATTGCATCATAACTTAACATATCAAAATGCAAATGCACAATCAAATGGTTCAAGGGTTCCATGGAACAAAACAGAGAAACCGAAGTTTACTCTGTAAACAAAACGAGTCCACTTTTTGGATCTAGTGTGTTACAAACAGGTAGCCGGGGGAAGGCTTTATGTCGACATGAACGTGACTAAACAGTTCCAATCTTGCCTAAACACAATCAATTTTTCGTGCTCCATTCAATCAATCACAAATTCATATTCTCGTGCTTTTCTTCTTTCCATTTAAATCAAAATGCCATGACACAATTCAATGGCATAACATGATCATACTCACAATTTAACTATATCAAATTGTCATACATAACATAAAACACATCATAATGCATTTTCCACATCACATCAATTTCACAATTTATAAATTTAATCATAAACACAAACACATAGGCACATTGTCCATTTACACAATAACCATAAATAATTTACCTACCTTATAACTCTTGAAAATCTAAACTCAATTATGCCCTTCCTCTTGCTCTTGGGTAAGTTGTTCTTGATTTTCTAACACAACCAAAAATTGTCATTCAATTCCAATTCCATAATCACAACAAAATGAAATTAACACAAATCAAGCTCAAACTTAACTTACCTATAGTCCATCTAGGTTAGAAAACCTAAAACCTAGCTTAGAAACCCTAAGATCAAATGGTTTCCCTTAAATTCTTCCACACTCATTCCCAACACAAAAGCCCATTTTCTCTACTTCTTTTTTCAAACCAAACAAGAAGAAAATAACATGGAGCTTACTTTAACAAGATGATTCTTCCTGTTTTCTTCTTCTTTTCCTTCTCTCTTCTCCTACGATTTTTCTTCTTCTTTTTCTCTCCCACGTTTTTCTCTCTTCCTGTCTTCTCTTCCATGACTTTCTTTATTCTCTTCTCCTCTGTCTTATTTCAAGTCTCATCTTTAGCTTATTCTTCTAAAATTGCCCCTCACTTACTTGCCCTTTCCAATTTTGCCCCTCCTTTCATTTAATCCATCTACTAACTCCTTTAATCTTCTCAATACCATGCTCTAATTTAATTCTAACATGCCCATTAAAAATTCTAATTTCTACTTAGGCCCAATAAATTTATGACCCAATTATAAAAATAAATAATTAACCCAAAAAATAACATAAATAAATAATTAAACAAATAATAAGTAATTTAGCAAAAAAATCAGGATCTAATAACTCTCCTCCCTTAAAAAAATTTTGCCCTCGAAATTATTACCTAAGTCATTGAAGAGGTGTGGATACTTTTCCTTTATTACTTCCAAAGGCTCCCATGTTGCCTCCTCCGTTGAATGGTTCCCCCATAAGACTTTAACCAGCTTTACAATCTTGTTTCTCAAAACCTTTTCCTTCGAATCTAGGTTCTCTACTGGTTGCTCCTCATATGTCAAATCCTCCCTTAACTGAACCTCTAAAGGTTGAACTAGGTGTGAAGGATCTTATCGGTACTTCCTCAACATCGATACGTGAAAAACATTATGAATCTTAGATAATTTTGATGGCAAAGCTAACTTATAAGCTAAAGGCCCAATCCTCTCAATGATCTCATAAGAGCCTATGTATCTTGGACTAAGCTTTCCCTTCTTACCAAATCTCAAGACCCCTTTCCATGGAGAAGCTATAAGAAACACTTTGTCTACAACTTCAAATTCCATCTCTTTTCTATGTGCATCCGTGTAGCTCTTCATCCTATCTTGAGCTGCTTTAAGTCTCTGTTTCACCAATTTAATCTTGTTAACTGTAACCTTTACCAACTCAGGTCTTACAAGTCTCCTTTCACCTTCCTTATCCCAACAAATAGGAGTTTTGCACCTCCTACCATACAAAGCTTCATAAGGTGCCATCTGAATTCCTGAGTGATACGAATTATTGTAAACAAATTCAATTAAAGGCAAATGGTCATCCCATGAGCCTTTAAAATCCATATCACAAGCTCTCAACATTGCCTCCAAAGTCCGTATTGTTCTCTCCGATTGTCCATCATTTTGTGGATGGAAAGTTGTACTGAAGTGCAACTTAGTTCCCAAAGCCTCTTGTAAGCTTTCCCAGAACTTGGAGGTGAACCTGGGATCTCTATCTGAGACTATCAAATTTGGAATCCCATGAAGTCTAACTACCTCATCTATGTATTTCTTGGCCAACACATTCAAAAAATATGTCTGCTTAATTGGCAAGAAATGTGCTAACTTAGTTAATCTATCCATAATCACCCATATTAAATCTTACTTCTTGCTGGTTCTTGGTAATCCCATCAAGAAATCTATCGTAATCCTCTCCCATTTCCATTCAAGAATCGACAAAGGTTTAAGCTTGGCCGAAGGTAGCATCTTTTAGTGTATTTAGTAACTTCTCTCTTCATTCCTTTCCACCAGAAATGTTCCTTCAAATCTCTATACATTCTTGTACTTCCTGGGTGCATTGCATAAGGTGCATTGTGTGCCTCATTAAGAATTTCACCTTTCAGCTCTTGTATATTAGGAATACATAGTCTATTCCCTACCACCATCAATCTATCTTCCCTTACCTATATTTCAGAAGGTTTACCATTTTTAATCTTTTCTTTGAGCCTGCTCAAGAACTCATCATGTTCTTGCAATTCCTTAATCTTTTCATTCAATACTGGCCTTACTCTAAAGTTTGTCAATATACAATCAGCTTCAGTTTATCTCAATGTCACTTTGAGTTTGGCTAATTCCTTCAACAAAGGAATATACACTGTCTCCACATATGCCATAGTCGATTTTCTACTCAGTGCATCCGCTACTACATTAGCCTTCCCTTGGTGATAATCAATCATAAGTCATAATCCTTTAACAGTTCTAACCATCTTCTCTGTCTCAAATTCAACTCTTTCTGGCTCATTAGATACTTAAGACTCTTATGGTCTGTAAATACCCTAGTAATGACCCCATACAAATAGTGTCCCCAAATTTTCAACGTAAAAATTATGGCAGCTAACTCTAAGTCATGCGTAGGATAATTCATCTCATAACATTTCAATTGCCTAGAAGCATAAGCAATCACCCTATGTCCTTGCATCAACACACAGCCCCATCCCTTTCTCGAGGCATCACTATACACTATGTATTCATTATTACCCGAAGGCAAAGTCAAAATCGATGCACTCGTCAATCTGTGCTTAAGCTTCTTAAAGCTTTTCTGACATTCATCTGTCCACACAAACTTTTGATTCTTCCTAGTCAATTTGGTACGTGGAGTTGCTATTATGGAAAAGCCCTCCACAAACCTCCTGCAATACCCAGCTAAACCCAAGAAACTCCTCATTCTGCTATATTCTTAGGTGCTTCCCATCTCACCACAGCTTCAATTTTTCTCGGATCTATATGTACTTCGTGCTCTGAAATCACATGCCTAAGAAACACCACTTTCTTTAGCCAGAATTCGCATTTATCGAATTTGACATACAATTCGTTCTTCCTCAATGTCTTTAAGGTAACTCTCAAATGTTCCTCATACTCCTTGTCACTCTTAGAATAAACCAATATATCATCAATAAAGACAATGATAAGTCGGTCTAAGAAGGACTTAAAGACTCGATTCATCAAGTCCATGAAAACTGTAGGTACATTCGTTAACCCAAAAGGCATGACCAAGAACTCAAAGTGGCCATACCGTGTTCTAAAAACAGTCTTTAACACATCGAACTCCTTTATCTGCAATTGGTGCTAACCTGATCTCAAATCTATCTTAGAAAAGACCCTTGACCCTTGACCCTTGCAACTGATTAAATAAATCATCAATATGTGGAAGCTGATATCTGTTCTTAATGGTGTCATGGTTGAGCTTCCTGTAATCCACACACATTCTTAACGATCCATCTTTCTTCTTTACAAAAAGGACCGGAACTCCTCAAGGTGAAGAGCTCGACCTTATGAACCCTTTCCCTAATAATTCTCCTAACTACTCTTTAAACTCCTTCAATTATGTCGAAGCCATTCTATAAGACAGAATCGATATTGGCATTGTGCCCAGAAGAAATTCTATAGGAAATTCAATTTCTCTAGGTAGTGGTAGTCCTGGTAATTCTTCAGGAAAGACATCCGGGAATTCCATGACCACAGGTATTTCTTCTAACTTCCCTCTATCTGCCTTTCTGTCTACTAAATAGGCAAAAAATGCTTCAAATCCTTTCCTTATCAGTTTTTCTGCTGTTAAAGTCGAAACCATTCTAATCGGACTCACTTTTCTGTCCCCCATAAACACCACCTTTTTACCATTGTCAATTTCAAACTCCACTATCTTTTGTCTGCAATCCAAGTTGGCATTATATGTAACATCCCATTACTAATGGGAAGGGTAGAATAGTAATTTGGAATGGTTTATAATTTGGAATGGTTTATGAGGGCTTAGAATCGCCTTGATATGTTCATGCATACACATACCCGTGAATAGTGAATTTGCACATGAAAATGACTGTACAT
>JANSVA010048206.1:0-13154 GCA_025504915.1 Erythroxylum reticulatum | reverse complement strand
CTCTTCTTCTAAATTATACTCTTAATAATCATAAAATGACCCCTTTTCCCTCCAATATAAGCCTTATAACTTTTAGAATTAAGTGATTTTCAAATTTTACCCCTTACATTTCTCCTATTTCAAGATATATCTTGGGAAAATTCAAATTAGAATTAGAAATTGACTTCTTTTAGAAAAGTGTTCCCCATTATCTTATCTTTCTAATGACATGAAAAATGTTCTGTTTGGTTTAAAAATCTGGAGGTTATACCTCAAATATTTTTTTGGACTATTATTGTACTGAAATAATACATTATACTCAACTTCCATACCGAAATTGAAAGTCTTAGAAACTAAATTAAGATTTGATGTCTTCAGACCAATTGTAGCTTAATGTCTTTAGTTTATTTTGAATGAAGAATCAACTCATTTAAAGATATACAGATCAAGATATCAGCAAAACACTGAACTATATTCAGTGCAATATCCAATCCTTACTCTTCAAACTTGTTTTGGTATAAAAGGCGTAACTTTCACTAGAGATGTCAGATTGTGGTCTTTTAGGGCAGTTTCGAAGAGGACATTGAGACTTAACACTTTTGTGAAGATTTCAAAGAGAGAGTTTGCCATCTGGAGGGTGAAAATCTTAGATTTCCGAAAGTGTAGATGGAACAGACAAAAGGGGTTCAACCTAAGCTGAATCAGAAGAAAGGGGTTCAGCCTAAGCTGAATAAGACGAAGGGATTCAACCTAAGTTGAATCAGACGAAGGGGTTTAGCCTAAGTTAAATAAGAAGGATGAAGGGATTTAGTCTAAGCTGAATCAGACAAAGGGTTTTAGCCTAAGTTGAATAAGAAGAAGGGATTCAGCCCAAGCTGAATCAGATGGATGAAGGATTTCAGCCTAAGCTGAATCAGACGAAGGGGTTCAGCTTAAGCTGAATCAGACGGAAGAAGGGATTTAGGATTTAGACGGACGAAGGGATTCAATCTAAGTTTAATCAGACAAAGGGGTTTAGCCTAAGCTGAATCAAACGGACGAAGGGATTTAGCTCAGACAAAGGGGTTTAGCCTAAGCTGAATCAGATGAACGAAAGGATTTAGCCTAAGCTGAATCAAAAGAAGGGAACTCTACAGGGTCTTCCTTATATAACCAAAAGTACTAAATCATTAACTACACTCTCCAAAGCAACTCCAATGGTTCCTACATCCATTCTGGCCTCACTTATAGTGATCATATCTCTTAACTCCGATGTCCAAAATTTCATACTTTATATCAATGGAAAGCTAGAAGGATAATCTACAATTTCCAAGAAGACAACTTTGTCAAATTCAACCTAGATTAATACAGTTTTTCTCCTAAAATCAGAACACAATTTTTACACTTATGAAGAGATTAAAAATGCAAAGTAAAGAATTGGAAAGTTAGGAGCAAAAACACAATCATTTGTAATTAACATCATAAGATAAGAGGTTTACAAATCTTTGATGGGCATTTTAAGCCACAATACATCATAATTTGAAAACCCAAAATACAAAAGGTACTTGCCCTAACAAGTTTGAAATGCAACTAAAGCCTTATGTTTACAAGATCTAACTTAAAATACAAAAACATTGCAAAAATGGAGTGATGCCTCGACTCTTGGTTACTCGATCACTTGCTCATCACCTAAAGATGGGACGGAAAGGAGGGTGAGCTTAAAGCTTGTGGGTAACAATTTATAACGGAAAAATAAGCAAAACCTTTGAAATGTTCATTTGTCAACATATAGTTCTAATTAAAGTCATAAAATGTGTCATTCTCAAATTCTTAACCAGAATTCAAAAATTACAAATCATGTATGCATCAAACTTATTGACATATCATAGGCACATAAGCATATCAGAATGGTTTTGGTAGATCTATAAACATGATGAACTACACATTTCCAGATAATGGTCCTATGTAGTCGTAAATTTGACGTACTATCACAATCCCATATAGTGGTTTTGTGTAACACATGAGGGAGTCTATGAAGGACCCCTATGCCACTGGCGGGCAGGTAGGAAAATCCTTGGTTAATGTGCACGTGACATACTTGAATGGTCACCAAACCCACATAATATGTAATTCATGAATTGAAAACGATTTGCCCAAAAAGGCACATTTTGGAAACTTGTTTTTCATAAACATGGGATATTTTGAAACCCATTTCCGAAAACATGATTTTATAAACATGTTATTTTTTTTAGAAAAATCATTTTCAAAGTCTTTTCATAAATCATCCACACAATTCATATATCAACATATGGCAATTTCTCAATTCATTCAAGAAGCAATAAATGCTACATTTATGATGCAATTTAAATCATTAACTTCCTTGATTCAAAGAAAACATTAGAGGCTTATTTACTCTATTATAAACATGTACCCACCTTGAATTTATTTCTTATCAAGTTGGCTTAAGGATGTCTTTCCTCTTGCTCCTCTTGCCTCTCTTGATCCCCTTCTTGATTTCCTTCATAAATGAAAAAATTCCAATTTAATAGGAATTCAAATTTTAGAACCCTAAGAAAATACATTCACTAAATTGATCCTAGAATACTTAAACCCATGCATTTCTTAAACTTCATGAACCAAAACCCTTACAAAAATCCAAATGATTGAAAATGCACTTACTTTGAATCTTCACCAAATGAAGAGATTATTGGCTCAAAAGGAAACTCTTATCTTCCTCTATCTTTTTCCCTTCTTGCACAACCTCAAAATCTCTATAGAAAGCTTAGAAACGATGAAACCCTGGCTTAACTCTCTTTTTTTCTCTTAAACCACCAAATCCTTACTTCTTCTCTTCTTATTTTTGTATTTCTCCTCTTCCTTCTCTATTTTCGTTTTTTTCTTCCTTCTCAAGAGTAAGACACTTTTCCCTTTTCTAGTCTTTAGGGACATAATGAGATGGAAATATGGATACATTCTACCCTTAATGAGTGTCAAAAGTCCACTTACCCTTCCTTTATACCTTATGTCTTTTTAAACTTAAGTGAACTACTAGAGATACCCCTTTATGCATTTTTATCACTTTTAATTCAACTAACATATGAAATAAATTCTACTAACATAGACATAAACAAATTTTAACCCCCAAAAATTCACCTACCCAAAACTCATAATTATTTAAATCATGTTTAACTAGAAAAAATAAGTTTGGGGGCCAACACATATTATAGCAATTCGCACAATAAAGGGTAAAATTATCGTTTTGCCTTTATTTTGGTTTTTCCTTCTAGATCTCACGTTTTACTCTATATGGTGATTAGACAAGCCATTAAAATAACTTCGATTGGATCGATGTAATGAGTACTTATCTAAAGTTCCAAGAATTTCTGATTGAAAATGGAATTGTTTCTAACTTGTTAGCTCCTCAAACACCTCAACAAATTGGAAATGGTAAGATCAATGATGTCCTACGCTAGCCTTCTAGAATCATTATGGGGATATGCTATATAAATGACAACTTATCTTCTCAACCTTGCTCTATCCAAATCGATGCCTAAAATACCTAGGGAGTTATGGAGTGGCCGATTGCCTTCATGGTGGCACTTAAGGACTTGCGGCTGCCCAGTCTATGTTTTAAGGCCCGAATCCACAAAGATGGAACCAAGGTCAAAAGTATGTTTGATTGTAGGATATCCTATGGGTACACGAAGGTATTACTTTTACAGTCCTCAAGACAAGAAGGAATTTGTGTCGACAAATACGACCTTCTTGGAGGAAGAATTTGTGAGAAATCACGAAGGAAGAAGTGAAGTAGTACTAAAGGAGTTAGCTATTTCATCTAAACCAAGAGTTGATTTAGATATAGTATAACAAGATGTCAAAATGGATTTAAGAGTTGAATCAGAAGAGTAGCCTGAACATTAAGTAGTGCCTAGACATAGTGGGAGGGTTGTGAGACAACTAGATAGGTATCGTGGTCTAGGAGAAGGCATAATTACCATCTGAGACTAAGAAGAAACGGATGCCATTACTTATACATAGGCTATTGATGTTGATGCAAAAAGACAAGGAGATAGAATCAGAAATGGATTCCATATACACCAATGAAGTCTGGATCCTTGTAGATCTACCACCAGATATAAAAGCCATAGGGTGTAAATGGATCTAGAAAAGGAACAGAGGATCTGATGGAAAAGTAGAAACTTTTAAAGCTAGATTGGTAGCTAAAGGCTGTACTCAAAAAGAGGGTATTGACTATGAGAAGACTTTTTCTTCGGTTTCCATGCTTAAGTACATCAAAATTATTTTGGATATAGCAGCCTATTTCGATTATGAAATAATGTCAAGACAACATTTCTTAATGGGGATCTTGAGGAGACCATTTATATGGCCTAACTAAAAGGATTCGTTAAACCAAGTAATGAGCATAAGGTATGTAAATTTAAGAGGTCTATTTATAGACTTAAGCAAGCATTTAGGTCTTGGAACATTAGGTTTGATAAGCTTATAAAAAACCTATGGGTTCATACAAAACCTAGATAAGCATTGTGTCTATAAAAGGATATAAGAAGGCAAGGTTACTTTTCTAATCTTGTATGTCGATGACATTCTGCTCATTGAGAATGATGTAGGAATGTTATCGATGATTAAAGAATAGTTGAATGAACAATTCTTAATGAAGAATTTAGACGAGGCTAGCTATGTTCTAGGGATCAAGCTTATAAAGGATTGTAAGAATAAATTGATAGCCTTGTCTCAAATAACCTACATTGAAAACATGCTTAATAAGTTTGCCATGTAGGATTCCAAGAGTGGTTTCACACCTACTAGATATGGAATCAAACTTTCAAAGGAGCAAGCACTTAAGAACCAAGAGCAGGTCAAACGTATACATAACATTCCATATGCTTCGACAGTTGGAATTTTAATGTATGTTATGATTTGCACTAGACCGGATATCTGTTACATAGTGGGACGAGTAAGTAGATTCTAATCCAATCCAGGAATGGAGCATTAGACTGCGGTTAAGTGCATAATGAAGTATATTTGTAGGAAAAAGAACTTAACGCTTGTTTACTCTAGAAGTAACCTTACTCCGGCAGGATATACATGTTGGACCCTGAAAATTTTTTCTTTAAATTAAGCATGATTTGAATAGTTTTGAGGTTTAGATAGATAAAAATTTTTAGAGTTATAATTATGTCAAGGTTAGTAGGCTTGTGTTGAAGGAAAGAAGGGTTAAATATGGAAACTCAAATTTAATGAGGGGCAAAATAAGAAGAAAGACCAAGCAAAAGGGCTTGAATTAGAAGAAGGGAAGAGAGTGTCGTGAGAAACAAAGAGTGAAAAATGAAAACAAGAGAGAAGAAGACAGGTTTCGGTGAAAAAGAAGAGAAGAGAAATCAAGTTTTTAAAGGTAGGTTAACCATCTTTTCTTCTTACTTTATTAAAGCAATGAGTTGTATTGAGGATGAAGTAGTTAGAAAGAAAAGAGGTTTGTGTGGGAAGAAGATGGATTAGGAGAACCCAATTGATTTTAGGATTTCTAGACTAAATCTTAGGTTTTCTAACCTAAATGGACTATGGGTAGGTTAGATTTGAGTTTCATTTGTGTTTATTGCAAATTTGTGATTATTTTGATGTTATGAACTTTATTGGAATGTTGTCTTGAATGAAACCTTGGTTGTTTTAGGAAACCAAGGGAATCCTACCCAAGAGCAAGGGGAAAGGCAAGATTAAGTTGGATTGTGGGTAATGTATTTATAGTTATTGTGTAATTGGGAAAATGCTTGCTTATGTATATGTCTATTGATTTGGTTGAAATTGTAATAATTGTGAATGTTTGGAAATCCATGATGCATTTGATTATGTTATACCTTGAAAAAAGATATAACATTTGGAATTAGATGAAAAGAAGGAAAAACATGAAAGTATGAGCATATAACTGAATTTGAGTAGGAGATTTGATTGTGTTTGGGCGAGAGAAGAACTGTTTCGTAGTCACGTGCATGTCGACAAAAAGCCACCGGCTGCCTGATTATGGAACACGAGGTCTAAAAAGTGGACTCATTTCGTTCATGGAGTAAACTTTAGTTTCCCTGTTTTGTTCCACAAAACCCTCGAGCCATTTGATTATGCATTGCATCTTTAAATGTTCAAGTATGGTTCATAATTAAGTGTTATGTTTAATGGTTGAAGTTTGTGTCGTGTGTTATAAGTTTGAGTTAAATTGATCAAATGCTTAAATTGCTTGAATAAAGCGAGAATGAATTGTTAGATATATGTGTACATATGTTTGAATATATGGTCAATTGCCAATGGCTACAAATATATTAGCCATTGAGCTGTGAAGCTCACCCTATTATTCCATCCTCAGGTGCAGAACAAGAAGGGTAGCAATCCTTGCAAGGAATTAGAAACTCCAAGATATTAGAAAATTTTGTAACTAAATTAGTTCGATCACTTTTGGAGAGCTTCATAAGCATGTAAACATTGAGCATCCCTTTATATTGTATTTTGGGTTAAACCCTTGCTTATAATGTTATTATATAAACAAAGTTATATATGAGTTTCTGTCATTTTGGCAAATGGGTTTAGAATTGGAAAGTTCTGTAGGCATATGTGCATGTTTTTTTTTTGCAGTTGTTCATTTCATAATCTAAGTATTTCATAGACATATAATTAAGTACTGATTTTAGGGAAGAAAGCTAGACTAATTTTGGCTAAATTAGTCAAAGTTGTCCTCTATAAAGTTGTAGCTTATCTTTCTGGCTTTCTAACGGTATAAAGTAGGAAAATTTTAGATATCGGAGTGAAAAATTAGTCCTTATAAGTGAAGACATATCGTCTAGTGAGGACATATCATCTGGTGAAGACGCTTCATCTTATGAAGGTGCCTCGTCTTGTGAGGAGTCTTTGTCTAATGAGGGCGCTTCATCTGATGAGTGCATTTCGTCTTATGAGTGCGCTTCGTTTGGTTAGGGTGCTTCATCTAGTGCACTGTTCACCTGATCCTATCATATGGTCCCATTTTTAACCCTCTATATGATAGAATTTTCCTTCAAGTTCTTCATAAAAGTTGTAGATTTTGAAGTTCTATTTGAAACCATTCAAAGAAAACCTTAATCCAAAATCTTGATTGAAAGTTATACCAATTGTTCCGAGATAGGTACAACATGATTGAGGACATGAACATGGTTAATTCTTTTGGCCATAACTTCATTACCCGACCTCAAAATTAAGTGATTCTTAAAGCGATAGATTCCTGATACATTTTTCTATCTCTCAATAAATTTGTATCTTTTAGGTTTGATTTGAAAGAGAATTATGGAAGGAAAATGAGGGATTGTTCAGAGGGGCATAATTAGGTTATGAACCCACTTTGGATTTTAAAGCATATCTTGAGTTGTAAAGCTCTAAATAAGAAGGCTCTTATTTCAAAATAAACTAGAGCCATAGAGCTACAATTGGCTTGAAGAATTCAAATTGTGAGGTTGGTGATGGGCTACTGTGGGCAAGCACCCTTGTGAGATGACGACAAAGTGAGGGTTCATTGGAATAGCCCTACAAGGAAACCCGCTCATGCTTTTCGACTCTGAATGTTGGGGTCCAAAAATAGAGTCCAGTATTGTTTGGTATCAGAGAGATTGTTGGGCTCTAAAAATGGGGTCCAACATCTTATGATATCGAAGTGATTGTTGGGCTCAAAAAGAGGGGTCCAACATCTTATGGTAACAAAGCTTAGGTTTTTCCTAGGTTTAAAATGCATAGTAGGATAAATTGTTATGTTATGTGATTACTTATTGCATTGTAAATCGATTGAATTGCATTAAGTGACATGCATGTCATGCATATATGTAGGGATCATGATTTTAAAATGAAATGTAGCTAGTCATTAGTGTTTCCATTGAAGAAGTAAGATGCCACCTCATAAAAGGACACGAGGAGTTCTGCAAGGATCAGTTACACCTGACTCTACGGCAAGGGAGGAGAGGACTAATGACTTAGTAGCCCCAGGAAATACTGAGGCTTCTGTAGGGAAAGGTAGTGAGCCCATTCGATCACAGACGCAGGAGTCTTCTTTTCCACAGGAGCAAGTGCCTGCTCTATTGGATTCGAGGATGTTTTAGGTATTTGCTCGGGCCTTTGCTCAGGTCATGGGTTAGATGTCGCAATCTTTTACTCCAGCCGCAGTCAAATATGGGAAATAGTTTGATAAGCTTAGGAAGTATGGGGTAGTGCATTTCTATAGGAAAACAGATCCAGAAGAACCCGAGACTGGTTGAGAAAGACCGAGAGGATACTAGATAAGATGGAGTCTAAGGATGATGAAAAAGTTATGTATGCTGTAAGCTTGCTATAGGAAAATGCTTTGCATTGGTGGGAGAGTGTGCCAGGGAGCCAGATGAGACCACCAGTACTGGCATGGAAGGACTTCTTAGCTACTTATAAGAAGAAGTACTTGTCTGAGGTGTACAATCAGCAAAAGCAGAGAGAGTTTCTGAGTCTCACCCAGAGGGAGATGAAGGTGAGCAAATATAAGTGCCGATTTACACAGTTGGCTCGTTATACAGTTGAGTTAATGATGAGTGAAGCCACTAAGTGTCGAAGGTTTGAAGTAGGACTACATCTAGCCATTAGAGAGAAAGTGGTGGTCCAGAATTTTTGTGATTTTCAATAGCTGGTTGAAGCGGATTTGAGGGTTGAGAATATTGAGAACATAAAGAGCGCTGTGAGTAAAAAGAGAAAGGGGAGAGAACAGTTCAAGAGGGGAGGTGGTACTTCTATGTCTGAAAGGAGTGCCAGGACCTTCCCTTTGCAATATGGGGAGAGGAGTAGTGGGGCAAGCAGGTTCGAGCCGATGAGGACTCCCACTATTTCTCATGAAGCCTCAACGACAGGAGGCAGTTAAAAAGTAGAAGGGGATAAGTCTTCTGCAACTAAGTGTGATCATTGTGGAAGGTTTCATAAAGGGGAATGTTACCGATTGACAAGAGCATGCTTCAACTATGGAGAGAAAGGGCACATTGCAAGAGAGTGTTTGAAGTATGCAAGAAGAGAGGGAACACGGATGCAAGCTTTGAAGAGAGCTGGGACAGTGGGGAACAAGGCTGCAACTAAAGTGGGCAGCTCTAATGCATCTAGGGGGTGAATCCTCCAAGAAGAACGAGGGGGCAAGCACCTTCTAGAGTGTTTGCAATGACATGGGAGGACCCAGACACTGCCCTAGAAGTTATGACTAGTATGTTTAAATTATTTGATGATGATGTAATTGTTTTGATTAATCTGGGTTCTACCCACTCCTTTGTTTCATTGGGTAAAACTGTGTATGGTAGAGATTTGAGCTTATTGGATGCTCTTTTGATGGTGAGTACACCAATCGGCTAGTATATCATGATCAGTCAAGTTTATAGAGACTATAAGATACATATTGATGGGGGACAAGTAGTGTTGGATTTAATGCCATTAAAGATGGGAGGATTAGATGTAATTTTGAGTATAGACGCCTTCAAGAAATATAATGCCAACTTAAATTGTAAACAGAAGAAAGTGGAGTTTCAGCTAGATAATGAAAGAAAGGTGATGTTTATGGGAGATAGAAAATTTAGCTCATTGAGGATTATTTCAGCGTTGATGGCGGAGAAAATGATGAGGAAAGGATGTGAAACATTTTTTGCCTATTGATAGACATGAGGGTAGATAGAGGGAGGTTAGGAGATATACCAGTGGTTATGGAATTCTCGGATGTGGGGCACAAGGCGGCAACTGAAGTGGGTAGCTCTAATGTAGATAGGAGGGTGAATCCTCCAAGAAGACCGAGGGGGCAAGCACCTGCTAGAGTGTTTGCAATGATACGGAGGATGCAGAGACCGCTCTAGAAGTTATGACTAGTATGCTTAAATTATTTGATGATGATGTGATTGTTTTAATTAATCCGGGTTCTACCCACTCCTTTGTTTCATCTGGTAGAACTATGATGGTAGAGATTGAGCCAATTAGATGCTCTTTTGATGGTAAGTACACCAATCGGCAATATATCATGATCAATCAAGTTTATAGAGACTGTGAGATACATATTGATGGGGGACACGTAGTGGTGGATTTAATGCATTGAAGATGGGAGGATTAGATGTAATTTTGGGTATGGACGCCTTAAAGAAATATAATGTCAACTTAGTTTGTAAACAAAAGATAGTGGAGTTTGCACTAGATAATGGAAGAAAGGTGATGTTTATAGGAGACAGAAAATTTAGCTCATTAGGGATTGTTTCAGCTTCGATGGTAAAGAAAATGATGAGGAAAGGGTGTGAAGCATTTTTGGTCTATATGGTAGACACGAGGACAGATAGATGGAGGTTAAAAGATATACCAGTAGTCATGAAATTCCCGGATGTCTTTCCCGAGGAGTTACCAAGACTACCACCACCTAGGGAGATTGAATTTCCCATTGAGCTTCTTCCAGGCACAACTCCAATTTTGATTCCTCCTTATAGAATGGTTGCAGCAGAATTGAAGGAGCTTAAGGAGCAATTGGAAGATTTGTTAAAGAAAGGTTATATTAGGCCGAGATCTTCACCTTGGAGAGCTCCAATCTTTTTTGTGAAGAAGAAAGACGGATCATTGTGAATGTGTGTGGACTATAGGAAGCTTAACCATGTCACTATCAAGAACAGATATTCGCTCCCACGCATCAATGATTTGTTTGATCAGTTACAAGGGGTAAGGGTCTTTTCTAGGATAGATTTGAGATCAGGTTACCACCAATTGAGGATAAAGGAGTCTGATGTATTAAAGACTACTTTTAGAACACGGTATGACCACTTTGAGTTCTTGGTTATGCCTTTTGGATTGACGAATGCACCTACAACCTTTATGGATTTGATGAATAGAGTCTTCAAGCCTTTCTTAGACCAATTTGTCATAGTCTTTATTAATGACATATTGGTCTATTCCAAGAGTGACAAGGAGCATGAGGAACATTTGAGGGTTGCCTTGGAGACATTGAGGAAGGAAGAGTTATATGTCAAATTTAATAAATGTGAAATTTGGCCAAGGTAAATGGCATTCCTTGAACATATAATTTTGGAAAAAGGAGTGCATGTGGATCCGAGGAAGATAGAAGTGGTTGTGAAATGGGAAGCACCTAAGAATGTAGCCGAAGTGAGGAGTTTCTTGGGTTTAGCTAGATATTACAGAAGGTTTGTGGAAGGCTTCTTTATGATAACAGCTCCACTTTCCAAATTGACAAGAAAGAATCAGAAGTTTGTGTGAATGGATGAATGTCAGAAGAATTTTGAGGAGCTCAAGTACCAGCTGATGAGTGCACCGGTTTTGACTTTTCCTTCGGGTAGTGATGGATATACAACATATAGTGATGCTTCAAGGAAAGGATTGGGCTGTGTGATGATGCAAGGTGATAAAGTGATTGCTTATGCTTCTAGGCAATTAAAGCCTTATGAGATGAACTATCCTACATATGATTTGAAGTTGATTGCCATAATTTTTGCATTGAAGATTTAGAGGCATTACTTGTATGGAGTCACTACTAGGGTGTTTATAGATCACAAGAGTCTCAAGTATCTGATGAGCTAAAAGGAGTTGAATTTTAGACAAAGAAGATGGTTAGAGCTACTTAAGGATTATGACTTGATGATAAAGTATCATCCAGGAAAAGCTAATGTAGTAGTGGATGCACTGAGTAGAAAATCAACTATGACACATATGGAGACAGTGTATCTTCCTTTGTTGAAGGAATTAGCCAAACTTAAGGTGACATTGAGACAAGCCAAACTCGGTTGTGTATTGGCTAATTTTAGAGTAAGGCCAATATTGAATGAGAAGATCAAAGAGTTACAGGAGCAAGATGAGTATTTGAGCAAGTTCCAAGAAGAGATTAAAAATGGTAAACCTTTTGAAATAAAGACCAGAGAAAATGGGTTGATGGTGGTAAGTAATAGATTACGTATTCCTGACAGGTTGGAGTTAAAAGAAGAGCTTCTAGATGAGGCATACAATGTGCCTTATACAATGCACCCAGGAAGTACAAGAATGTATAGAGATTTGAAAGAGCATTTTTGGTGGAAAGGTATGAAGAAAAAGTTACGGAATATGCTAAAAGATGCTTAGTGTGCCAGTAAGTTAAAGCTGAACACCAGGCACCTTCAGGCAAGCTTAAACCTCTACCGATTCCAGAATGGAAATGGGAAAAGTTTACGATGGATTTCTTGATAAGATTTACGAGGACTAGCAGGAAACATGATGCAATATGGGTGATTGTGGATAGGTTAACCAAGTCTACACATTTCTTGCCAATTAAACAGGTGGATTCTCTGACTGTTTTAGTCAAGAAATATGTGGATGAAATAATCCGACTTCATAGGATTCCAAGCTTTATAGTTTCAGATAGAGACCCCAGATTTACCTTCAAAATTTGGGGAAGCTTATAGGAGGATTTGGGAACCAAGTTTCACTTTAGTACAACTTGCCATCCACAAGCTGATGGAAAATCAGAGAAAACAATTTGAACTTTGAAGGCAATGTTGAGAGCTTGTGTTATGGATTTCAAAGGTTCATAGGATGATCATTTACCTTAATTAAATTTTTTATAATAATTCCTATCACTCAGGAATTTAGATAGTACCTTATGAGCTTTGTATGGTAAGAGGTGTAAAACTCCTATTTATTGGGATAAGGAAGGTGAAAGGAGACTTGTAGGACCTAAGTTGGTACAAGTCACAGTTGATAAGATTAAATTAGTAAAGCAGAGACTTAAAGCAGCTCAAGACAGAATGAAGAGCCATGCAGATACACATAAAAAGGAGATGGAATTCAAAGTTGGAGACAAAGTATTTCTTAGAGCTTCTCCACTGAAAGGGGTTTTGAAGTTTGGTAAGAATGGCATGCTTAGTTCAAGATACATAGGCCCATATGAGATCATTGAGAAGATTGGGCCTTTAGTCTATTAGTTAGCTTTGCCACTAGAGTTGTCTAAGATTCATAATGTTTTCCATGTGTCAATGTTGCGGAAGTACCAGTCTGATGCTTCAGACATAGTTCAACCTTTAGAAGTTCAGTTAAGAGAGTGTTGGACCAATGGTGGTTGACAAATTAAATCCCACTTAAGTTTTGATAATAATAAAATGTATAGAATTTGTTAAGAAATTATTTCAGGTGTTTTGGATTGAAATAAATCTAGAAAG
>JANSVA010048195.1:0-13154 GCA_025504915.1 Erythroxylum reticulatum | reverse complement strand
TATTTATTATTAAGATTTTTGAAAACATGGTTGATATAAACAGTAAACTAGTAAAATATACAGTACAACTGTACAATATACCAATGGACTATTTTGCAAATTTTAAAAATTTTAGAGATTATTTCATAAATTTAAAAAATTACCCAAAACAGTATCCGATACTAACCGGTATCGGTACAATTCCATTTTAGAACTCAATCCGATACCGAGTCCGGTACGGTATCCATAACTTTGGTTCACCTTGCCAATATGATGGGTTAACAACCTAATTAAAGTTAGAGAGGGTAATTTACTAGGCTGAGCTAGTCTTGCAGCTTGACTCGAGTCAAGTTTGAGGTGTATACTCCGAACTTGCTCAATAAATGTCTAATTAGCTGAAGTATGTAAATGGTGCATGTAGATTAGTGAGTTGGAAATGTTTCGAATTAATTAGCTTTTCAAATGCTTTTATGATAATATATTGATTAATTATAATTAATTAAATTAACAACATATATTAAAATTTTATCAATAGGTTTTGATATAAATAATGAGATATAAATACAATAAATTAAAAATAAGACTTTTAGTTTCATTTATTAATAATAAAGGCCAATCAAGTTAATTATTAATATGATTATTAATAAAATAAAAATAAATTATTTTATTTAATAGTGTTATTATAATAATAAATAAAAATTTAATGAAAGACTTAGTTTACTATCATATTAAACTAGTAAATATATTATTAAAAATTATTAAATGTAGTTTAATAAAATTAATTAATATATAAATATGATAAATTAATATGTTTACAGGATACTCTTTCATGAGTAACTTCACATATTTTTAAAAAATGTCATTTCAACAAAAGTAACATGAGTTATTATAGACTTATCATAAAGCATATGAATTTCTCCGAGTAAAAGACATTGTAAAATTTATGAAAGTATAGGAAAGGTTAATGCCTTTTAATTTAGGTCCATTTTATTTAAGTTAACTTCATTTTAACTTTTTTTAAATTAATCAAAAGCTAAACTCATTTTATTTTCAAGTTAATGTCACCACACATTTTTTCTATCTCAAAGCTTTAAGATCAAGCTCTAGTTGTTTCTATTTATTTTTAGCCCTCATAAAAAATATCATAATTTTAAATATTTAGCCACGTGCTTTATTTTTAACTTTTAAATATGTTTTTAAATTCACACCTAAATTTATTTTATATTAAATTTTCCAAATCTATGAAATATTTTAAGATCTAAAAAACCTTTTAAAGTAATAAAAAATAATACTTAACACATTCTATAATCTACAATCGAGCTGGAACTCTTTTTTTTTAAGATGCATAGAGACTGCTTGATGCCCAGGAACTTATTTGTACAGATGGACTTGAAGTTTGAATTCTAAAGTTAACAAAAATTACATCTTCAAGAAGAAGATTTTTACTTCTTTCATTTTGCCATATATGTCAAGCCAAGATAAATCAATACAACTATTCATAATAAAAACTTTATAATCTAGTCAACAAGACTAAGATAGTTGAAGAAGTATTATTTCTGACTTCGAAGCAACATTTGAAAAAGGATTTAAGATAAATCCCTACAACTATTATGAATAAAAACTTTATAGCCTAGTCAACAAGACTAAGATAGTTGAAGAACTGTTATTTTTAGCATGGAGACAACATTTTAAAAAGGATTTAAGATAAATCACTTCAACTATTCAGAACAAAAACTTTATGGCCTAATCAACAAGGCTAAGATAGTTGAAGAATTGTTATTTCTGGCATGGAAGCAGCATTTAAAAAAGGATTTTAAACCTATGCGGGAAAAAAAATTCTTCTTTGATGATAACCCTAGCTAAAAAAAAAGACACCATTGGTTGCTAAAAATTTTGTAAAACAGAAAATAAGCATGATTGAAAGAGGCAAGATAAGATCGAGTCCTGAAGCACGAAAAAGATTTTGTCATCTCTAAAAGTATACAGAAAATATTTGTCCATCTTGTACAAGTAGCTGGAAGTCATTTAAATGAAAAGATAAATCTGAAGCATTTGGTGTCTATATATACAGTGACAATTCTGAATCAGAAAGATAAGAAAATAAAATGGAGAGATTATTTAGTTTTGCTATCATATCTTGCATATCCATGACTTGTTTTTGAAGCTTTCCTATATACAAAAGAATGTTATTTCCATAATACTTTATCATTTTTTGCATTTCTACTAAATTAGTTTCTATTTTAAATCCTTTAGGTTTTTATTTTAAGTATGTGTCTTCCGCCATACAGATGATAAGTTTCATAATGCCTAGTCATTTCTAAATGAGTTTCCATCTATAGTTTTTTACATCTCTAATATATTCTTTCTGATTTGCCCATCATTGCTTTAGTAATTTTTATAGCTTTTTTACGACAACTTGTAAATAAAAGATAATTATATATGTTTGTATGATGATGTAATTCAATATGTGTGGTGCCCCAATACCCCCTGGGAGGATAAGGGAGTGCCACATCGGAGTTACATACAGAAACAAACATTGCAATGCGGAAGTATTTCAAAACATACCGCACATTCATTACATGCATTTCCAGCAACTAAAACAAACATACATTACATATCATAAGTTCAGAAATCAGCCTATATTATGGTTATTACAAACCTTCATACAAATTCAAATACAAGCCAAAAATCAAAACTCAAAATACATTTTGACAAGCAAAACTCAATCTCCTTTGGCCATTGTGATTGACTAGTTTCAATTCTTTTGTCCTTCTCTCTGAACCTACACGAAGTAAATCCACTTTGCTAAGCATATAGCTTAATGAGTAATAACTAAACTATGTGTTATCAACAGATACTGAATCATATTATACAAAAGCAACTCAACATACTGAAATTCAGAACAGAATAAGATTTATTAATGAAAACATTTCGTATGCTAAATTTAGACATTTCAATAGCAGAACATAACATACAGAATACAGAATAGATTTTGAAAATAGGGTGTTAACTCATCATATCAAAAATATGGTTTGTTTCTTATCAAAGCTTAATAGAGATTAAAGTACAAAACAAGTTAGACTATAAATCCATAAACAGAAATGGGTAACGAGACATATACAGAGGGAGACCGAAGTCTCAACACCGAAGTATCATAAAAGCAGCTGCAGACCCTTCTAGGCATGCCTTTTTACCCACGACTAGGACTTGACCATTACAAAACCAAACAAGTTCATTTTATGTGCATAATAATTAGTCAATAATATTTATATGCATCAAACATTTCAGACATTCATTGTCCCAAGGTTCAGAACACAATTAGCATAAAACACAATTTAATTCAATATTAAACATAACAAAATAAAATGTGAGCATCTAAAAGATTACTGATAATCACTCCCTTTTGCTTCATGTCTTGAAGTTCTGGTGATATCTGGAAATGACCACTCTACTTGCTCTTCTATAATTGTTCATGTAACTGAATAAGCACATTTAAGAATGTATCACGTAACATGCATGTTCAATGACATATTCCCAGGTATATCTCCTTACTAAACTGATGTAAAAATCAATTATATTCCAAAAATTCCAAAATTCATACACTCATTCACTATTCCAGATTTTTCCTCAAAACAAAAATTCGGGTCTACTTTGGATGATCATTTAGATTAAGAAAATGGAATATTTAAGCAACACTTCCTTCTAGATAATTGTCCCCCTTTGTCTTAGGTTTCCACTGATTCCAACATCATATAATTTGGTTTAATATACTAAAATTTATACTCAAAAGACTTTAGACTATTCAGAAACTACAACAGAATGGAATTCTTCAAACTAGAATTACAGTTTGACCTCTTCAGGACAATTGTATCCTTATTTCTCTAGTTTAATTAGAATTAATAATCAACTCATTTGGAAATCTAGATATCAAGATATAAGTAAAATATTGAAGTATATTTAGTAAAATCAGCCCAGTTATCATACTTCAATACAGTCACAATTTTATCTTAAATTCTTCAATCAATCCATTTCAGATGGTCCTAATTTTTATTGGAGATAAAGATCAATGTCTTATGAGTCTATTGGTTTAATTCTCTTATCAATTGGATGTCTGGAGAAGAAGTTATAACAAAAAGATCAAAGTATGTTCAGAAAACAACCCCTTTTAGAAAGCATGGAAGTCGTGATCGTGCGCTTGCACGACCGTGACATTCCAAATGAACTAGCGATGTCGTGATCGTGCTTTTCCCCCCTCAACAAAGTCTGCACGATCGCGACATCCTCCTTCTTCACTGAAAATTTTCTTCTTCTTCTTTTATTCTTGAAATCCTTAATTCTTCATCTTAATCCATCCTTAATTCATATTCTCTTCATTTTACACCCATGCAACTTATCTTATGCTAAAACAACTCAAAATTCAAGGTCAAAAATTCAAACTTCAAAAACCAAAATCATATACCTATTTTACCATCTTTAACTTTCTCTCTCTACTGTTAAAGTTTAACAATGTCAGTCCATAAACCAAAACAGAACCTATAGCCATACGTTCTACTCCTATTCTAATCCATCTTACTCTCATACAACCCAAAACTCAAGATTCATCACAGTCACCAAAATCCAAAACTCACATGCGATTCTTTTTCTACATAAATATTGTATTTCATATTTTTCTGCGTGTCTTCAAATTCACTAAATCTCACTTAACATATTCATAACATCATCAAAGATATCCTTCTCACCCATCTCATTTTCTGCTTTAGTCTACTTCACTAAGTTTCTCTTCAAAATATATACAAATCGATATTTCACTTCTTGCACATTCCACTGTACATTATTATCAACTCATCTCTATCACCGAATTTGCTTCATTCACATCTCATGCATGTATTCATTTCCAACATATAAAACATCGTCAAACTCATTCACAGAACTCAGAAACTTAAACTTCACTTATCTTGTATTCAGAAAATCACTAGCAGTGAAAATGAAGGTCAAAGTTCGGTGAAAACAAAGCAAAGCAAAAGAGAAGTAAGGAGCTACAGAGTTTTTCCTTACATTATCGTGATCTAAAAACTCATTGACACGTGGCCCCATTACATGTGAGTTGTTTGTCATCCACACAAAAGTACTACATAGCAAAATACCATTGGTTTATTTTTCCTAGTCCAAAATCCAAATACTCCAAATTTTCAGAAATTTTCCAAAGTTCACCAAAAATTTTGAAATAATCATAATATGCTTCAAATAATTTTTCGTCACTAATAAACCACAATTCTCATCCTAATTGAAGTTTTAAACCCAATTATACCCAAAAATGTCACTGCATGTATGTACAAATATTTTATATGTATCAAAAATACATATGCACATATAAGTGAGTACTCAAATATGCAAAGCTATAGTGCACTGCAAATTCCTCAATATTCTAACTCCCTAGTATGGGGTATTACAATTTTTCCCTACTTAGGAAATTTCGTCCTCGAAATTTTACCTTATTTGAACAGTTGCAGATACTGAGCTTTCATGGTTTCTTCTGGTTCCCAAGTTACTTCCTCAAGTCCATGGTATTGCCAGAGTACTTTTACTAAAGGGATTTGCTTATTACTAAGTTGCCTGACTTCTTGGGCTAATATAGAAACTGACCCTTCTTCATAAGACAAATCTGATTGTACTTGAATTTCTTGCACAAGAATCTTATATGTCATATCAAACTGATATCTTCTTAACCTAAAAACATGAAACACATAATGTAGATGGCCAATTCTTCAAGAAGAGCCAACTAATAGGCAATTAGTCTGACTCTTTTGAGAACTTCATAAGGACTAATGTATCGAGGACTAAGTTTACCCTTCTTACCAAATCGAAGTATCTTCTTCCACGGTGACACTTTTAAGAATACTTTATCACCTACTTGATACTCAATATCTCTGCTTTTTAGATCAGCATAAGACTTCTGCCTATCATTGGCAGCTTTCTATCTTTGTCGAATAATTTGAATCTTTTCTTCAGTATCTTTCACAATATTAGGCCCGATAATCTTGTTTTCACTCAACTCAGTCTAACATATAGGAGCTCTACACTTCCTATTATACAACGCTTCATAAGGTTCCATGCCGATGCTTGTCTGATAACTGTTGTTGTAAGCAAACTCCATCAAATTTAGATAATTATCCCAACTCCTTGAAAACCCTAACAGACAACCTCGCAACATATCTTCCAATATCTGTATAACTCATTCAGATTTTTCATTTATTTGGGGATAGAAAGCAGTACTAAACTTAACCTGAATGCCTAAAGCCTTTTGTAAACTTTTCCAAAATCTCGAAGTAAATTGAGGATCACGATCAGAAATGATAGACAATGGTACTCCATACAATCTCACTATCTTATTCACATATAAATTTGCAAGCCTATCCAAAGAATAGTCAGGACGAACAGGCAGAAAGTGAGCAGATTTGGTAAACTTATCTACAATCACCCATACAGCATCATGCTTCCTTTAAGTAAGAGGAAGTCCAGTGAAAAAGTCCACGGTAATGTTATCCCATTTCTATTAAGGAATAGAAATAGGAAGTAACAAACCAGATAGGACCTGGTGCTCAGCTTTAACCTACTGGCATGTCAGACATTTAGCTATATAATCCACAACATCCCATTTCATACCTGACCACCAGTAATACTGCTTCAGATCTTGATAGATCTTGTTTTCCCCAGGATGCATAGTAAAGATTGTATTATGAGCCTCAAACAATAACTTTCTTTTTAGTTCATCATTAGCTGGCATACATTATCAATCCTTATAATACAATTCACATATCCTTTCACAGAAAAATCAGGTTGCTTACCATCCTGAGTAGCGAAGATAAGTTGTTGTAACTTATCATCAATTCTCTGAGCATCACAAATCTCTTGCCTCAAAGTAGGCCTTGCTTTCAACTGACCTATTAAAGCTCCATCATATACAAATTCCCATTCACTCTGCTTCATCGATAATGCTGAAATGGTCTTCCAACTCAAGGTATCAGCCACAACATTAGCCTTACCTGGATGGTAGTCCACAATACAATCATAATCTTTAAACAGTTCCAACCAATGCCATTATCTCAGATTTAATTCTTTTTGGGTAAGCAAATACTCCACTCTTATGATCGGTGAAAATTCTACACCTTTCACCATACAAGTAATGCCACCAAATTTTTAAGGCAAACACTGCTATTGCAAGCTCCAGATCATGTGTAGGGTAATTCTGTTCATGATACTTTAGTTTTCTAGAAGCATAAGCAACTACCTTTCATTCCTGCATCGAAACACAACCCAAACTATTTCTAGATGCATCACTAAACAAAACATACTCCTTACCAAAAATAGGTTGAACCAATGCAGGAGCTTCAATAAGCATACTTTTCAATTAATCAAAACTACTCTGACATCTATAAGACCATTCATGCTTTACTCCTTTTCGTAATAGTTTAGTTAAAGAGAATGTTATCACCGAGAACTCCTTCACAAATTGACGATAGTAACCACCCAATCTGAGAAAACTTCGTACTTCTATCACATTCCGTAGTGGCTCCCAGTTAACAATTGCTTCTATCTTACTAAGATCAACTATAATCCCTTAAGAAGAGACAACATGTCCTAGAAAAGATATCTCCTGAAGCCAGAAATCACACTTGCTCAACTTAGCATACAATTGTTTTTCCCGCAGGGTCTGTAATACAATTCGGAGATGTTCAGTATGGTCATGTTCATTCTTTGAATAAACTAGCATATCATCTATAAATATCACCACAAACTGGTCCAAATAAGGCCTGAACACTCTATTTATCAGATCCATAAATGCTGCTATAGTATTAGTTAACCCGAATGGCATTACTAGAAATTTATAATGTCTATAATGGGTCCTAAATGCAGTTTTCGGTACATCCACATCCTTTACCTGAAGTTGATAATACCTCGATCGCAAGTCTATATTTGAAAACACTCCTACATCTTTCAACTGATCAAATATGTCTTCAATCCTTGGCAACAGATACTTGCTCTTCACTGTGACTATATTCAATTACTTGTCATCCATGCACATCCATAGTGTACCATCCTTCTTCTTAGCAAATAACACTGGTGCTCCCCACGGTGACACACTAGGTCTAATAAACTCTTTATTTAGAAGCTCTTATAACTACACCTTCAACTCCTTCAATTCAGTAGGAGCCATTGTGCTCTAGATATAGGAGCAGTGCCAGGCATCACTTCAATAGATAACTCCACATCTCTTTCAGGAGGGAGTCTAGGCAATTCCTCTAGAAACACATCTCGAAATTCATTCACCACCAGAATATCTAGCAATTTGCCACCCTCCTTTTTAGAATCAAACACAAAAGCTAGATATGCTTCACATCCCTTCATGAGAAGCTTTCGGGCTTACATAGCAGACACCACATTAGTTAAAGAACTAGTGTAGATGCCATGCAATATTATTTCAGACCGATCGAGCCTCTTAAGCATAACTGTCTTAGCATTACAGTCAATTACTGCCTGATGCTTAGATAACCAATTCATATGCAGAATCAGATCAAATTCATGAAAGGGCAATCTAATCAGATCTGCTACATACTCATTTCCTTGTATCATAATAGGGCAATTCCTAAACACTTGATTAACCAACACGCTACTACCTAGAGGACTGGTTACATGAATGTCATATTTTAATTGATCCATAGACATCTTCATATCAAACATTTCTCCAGAACATATATAGGAATGTGTAGATCCAGGATCAATCAATGCATGCATTTCAAAATCAAAGAGAGAAACAATACCAGCAATAACTTCAGGTGCATCCTGATCTTCACGAGCTTTCAATGCATAAGCTCGAGTCGAAGCAAAAGGCAAAGCTGGTCGATCTATAGTTTCTGATTGGGTACTCCGATTAGGTCTGTTATGACCAGATCCTCCTCGACCTCTACTGTATCCTTTATTCTCAGCAGATGCATGAAAGACCTCTCTACTGGCTTGTGATATCTCATATTGTCTTAGAGGGCAATTGGCTATCATACGCTCTGTACTGCCACAACGAAAACATGCACCTGTAGCCCTCCAAGAAACACCCCTATGATGTGCGGAGCAATGAGGGTACTCTGGGCCACCAGAGCCTTGGCTCCCAGAGAAACCCCTACCAGAAAAAGCTGATAAGGGAAAGCTTTGTTGTCTTCCTTAAGTCACAGATCTCTGAGCATTTTCCAGTATAGAGGAAGTACCTTCCTGACTTCGTTTACCTGAAGACTGGCCTCCTATAGTAAAGCTCCTTCACTGACTCCTTTCTCTTATGATCGTCTCTTACCTTTCAATTTCCATGGCAGCTTGTACTAACTAGTGGTAATTTACTTGTTGCAATAGAGTAAATGCTGTCAGATGCTCCTTGATGGAGTCATGCAAACTATCCTCAAACTGATGACACCAGAACTCCTCAGTATGTACCAATCCAGGAGCATACTTAATGAGTCGGTCGAATTTCCAATCATACTCAACAACTGACAAGTTTCTCTGCTTCAAATTCAGAAATTATTTCCACTTCTCCTTTCTATAAGCCTCCTTTACATACTTAGCCTTGAATTATTGGGCAAAGAAATCTCAAATCAGAGGCACGAGTAACTGGGGATTCGGAATAAACTTCCACCACTCATAGGTTGCTCCCTGGAGGAGAGAGAGAGCACAATGCACTATCTAATCTGCTGGATATCTGATCTCATCTAACAGTCTCTTCACTTTCTCAATCCAAAACTCAGCTCTTTCAGATTACTCTAGAGATGTCCCAGTAAATTCCTCAGCTCTATACTTTCGCAACTAATCAATTGGAGCCTTATGTGCAGCCATACAATGCAGCAACGTCATTATATCTTAAAACAACTTAATTAAATCTCCTCCCTAAGCTGGGGAGGAGGTGGCACCTCAGTTTCACCTCAATTGACCCCAAAGGGTCCAGATATTGATGGATGAGTATGCTCAGGATGATTGCTCTTAGCAACCTCGTCAACAATTTCGCGTTATCTTTCATCTTTAATTCTAGAATCAAAACATGGGACAACCACATTAGGCCAGACATAACTTCTACACTCACTTAAAAGCAGTAGTTAAGTGTTGGCTAAATCAGATTCGCCTAAACCAGGCTCTGATACCAAACAAATGTGGCACCCCAATACCCCCGGGAGGATAAGGGAGTGCCACATCGGAGTTACAAATAGAAACAAACATTGCAAAGTGGAAGCATTTCAAAACATACCACACATTCATTACATGCATTTCTAACAACTGAAACAAACAAACATTACATATCATAAGTTCATAAACTATCATGTATTATGGTTATTACAAACCTTCATACAAATTCAAATACAAGCCAAAAATCAAAACTCAAAATACATTTTGACAAGCAAAACTCAATCTCCTTTGGCCATTGCTGTTGACTTATTCCAATCTTTACGTCCTTCTCTCTGAACCTACACGGGACAAATCCACTGTGCTAAGTATATAACTTAGTGAGTAATAACTAAACTATATATCATCAACAGATACTGAATCATATTATACAAAAGCATCTCAACATACTGAAATTCATAATAGAATAAGATTTATTAATGAAAACACTTCGCACGCTAAAGTCAGACATTTCAATAGCAGAACAAAACATACAGAATATAGAACAAATTTTCATAATAGGGTGTTAACCCATTAGATAAAAAATATGGTTTGTTTCTTATCAAAGCTTATCAGAGATCAAAGTACAATACGTGTTAGACTGTCAATCCATGAACATAAGTGGGTAATGGGACTTATACAGAGGGAGGTCGAAGTCTCGACACTGAAGTGTCACACACAGAGAGGCCGAAGTCTCGACACCGAAGTGTCACAGAGGGAGACCGAAGTCTCGACACCAAAGTGTCACAGAAGCAGCTACAAACCCTTCTAGGCATGCCTATTTACCTACGACTAGGACTTAACAGTTACAAAACCAACAAATTCATTTCATGTGCATAATAATTAGTCAATCATATTTACATGCATCAAACATTTCAAACATTCATTGTCCTGAGGTTCAGAACACAATCAGTATAAAATACAATTCAATTCAGTACTAAATAGAACAAAATAAAATCTGAACATCCTAAAGATTACTAATAGTCGCTCCCTTTTGCTTAATGTCGTGAAGTTCCGGTGATATTTGGAAATGACCGCTCTACTTGCTCTTCTATATACAATCAAACATAATTTCATATTACCAAATTGTTCATGTAACTGAATAAGCATATTTAAGAATGTATCATGTAACACGCATAATCAATGACATAATCCTAGGTATATCTTCTTACTAAACCGATGTAAACATCAATTGTATTTCAAAAGTTCCAGAATTTATACACTCATTAACTATTCTAGAATTTTTCTTAAAACAAACATTCAGGTCTACTTTGGATGATCATTTAGATCAAGCCAATGTAATATTTAAGTAACACTTCCTTCTATACAATTGTCTCCCTTTGTCTTAAGTTTTCACTGATTCCAAGATCATACAATATGGTTCAATATATTGAAAGTTATACCCAAAAGACTTAAGACTATTCTGAAACTACAACAGAATTCTTAACTCGACTTCAGAACTAATTTTGGAATTCTTAAAACTAGAATTACAATTTGACCTCTTCAGAACAATTATAGCCTTATGTCTCTAGTTTAATCAAAATCAATAGTCAACTCATTTGGAAGTTTATAGATCAAGATATAAGCAAAATATTCGAAGTATATTCAATAAAGTCATCCCAATTATCATACTTCAGTACCATCACAATTTCATCTTAAATTCTTTAATCAATCCATTTAAGATGATCCTAATTTTTGGTGGAGATGAAGATCAATGTCTTATGAGTCTATTGGTTCAATTTTCATGTCAATTGAATATCTAGAGAAGAAGTTATAATAAAAAGATCAAAATATGTTTAGAAAACAACTCCTTTCAGAAAGCATGGAAGTCATGATCATGCAATTGCACGATCGCAACATTCCAGATGGACTAGCGATGTCGCGATCGTGCAGAAGCACGATTGAGACTCACCATCCTACATGATGACGACATCCTCCTTCTTCACCGAAAATTTTCTTCTTCTTCTTTTATTCTTGAAGTCCTTAATTCTTCATCTTAATTCAACCTTAATTCATATTCTCTTCATTTTACACCCATGCAACTTATCTTATCTAAAAGCAACTCAAAACTTAAGATAAAAAATTCAAACTTCAAAAATTGAAATCATACACGTATTTTACCATCTTTAACTTTCTCTCTCTATTGTTAAAGTTGTAACAATGACATTCCCTAAACCAAAACAAAACCTATAGCCATATGATTCTACTCCTATTTTGGTCCATCTTACTCGCATACAACCCAAAACTCAAGATTCATCACAGTCACCAAAATCCAAAACTCCTATACGGTTCTTTTGCTACATAAATATTGTACTTCATATTTTCTGCATGTCTTCAAATTCACTAAATCTCACTTAACACATTCATAACATCATCAAAGCTATCCTTCTCACCCATCTCATTTTCTGCTTTGGTCTACTTCACTAAGTTTCTCTTTAAAATACATGCAAATCGATATTTCACTTCTTGCACATTCCACTGTACATTATTATTAACTCATCTTTTTCATCACTATCACCGAATTTGCTTCATTCACAACTCATGCATGTATTCATTTCCAACATGTAAAACATCATCAAACTCATTCACAGAACTCATAAACTTAAACTTCACTTACCTTGTATTCAGAAAATCATCAGCAGTGAAAGTGAAGGTCAAAAATTAGTGAAGACAAAGCAAAGCTGAAGAGAAGTAAGGAGCTACAAATATTTACCTTACACTACCGTGATATCGTGTTTTAAAAACTCATTGACACGTACCCCCACTGCATGTGAGCCATTTGTCATCCACATAAAAGTGCTACATGGCAAAATACCATTGATCTATTTTTCCTAGTCCAAAATCCAAATACTCCAAATTTTCATAAATTTTCCAAAACTTCGAAATAATCATAATATGCTCCAAATAATTTTTTGTCACTAATAAACCACAATTCTCATCTTAATTGAAATTTTAAAACTAATTATACTTGAAAATGTCGT